>ML273863.1:83787-108138 GCA_005239495.1 Nicotiana undulata | reverse complement strand
GGGAGTCATTTTAGAAGTTTTTGAGTTCATGAGTCAATCCATGCGTTTTGGCGTCCGATTCGTAATTTTTGATGTATTTATGTGTTTTGATCACCCGAGCGAGTTTGTATGAGGTTAGACTTGTGTGGGTAGTTGGTGTGGAGCCCCGAGGGCTCGGGGGAGTTTCGAATGTTTGGAAGCAGTTGAAACACTTCAGTTTTCCGGTGTTGAGTGTTGGTGTTGCAGGTCTTGCAAATGCAAGAAATAGTTCGCATTTGCGAACCACTCATTTTCGAGAAGAGCTTTGCAATTGCGAAGAAGCTCGTCTTGGGAAGTGTTCGCATTTGCGACCTCAACAGTGTTCCCATTTGCGACACTTTCATCGCATTTGAAGCCCAGGGTTCACATTTGCAATAGTTTTTTCGTATTTGCGACCTTCGCATTTGCAAACCCAGTGTCGCAAATGCGACATCAGAGGCCTGTGTCTAACTCATTTAATGAGGGACTTAGACTATTTATCTCACTTTCTTTCATCTTTTGGGCGATTTTTGGAGCTCTTGGAAGAGAGTTTTCACCTATCACTTTGAGGTAAGTAATTTCTACACAACATGAGTTAAATACATAGATTATGGGTAGATTAACATGTAAAAATTGGTGAAATCAAGGGTTTAGATGAAAACCTAGGTTTCGGGTAAAATTGGGGTTTGACCACGAAAATGGTTATGGAATTTTCTGAAAATCATATATCTATGTTCCTAAGGTTATGGGTAACAACTATCTTCGAAAAGTTCCGGAATCCGGGCACGTGGGCCCCGAGGTGAATTTTAAGAATCTTACATTTAGGAGTGGGTAACCTCTTAAATAGTTGGAATACGAACTTTTGAGTATGTATTGATCAGTTTATATACTATTTGATTAGTTTTGGATTGATTCGGAACCGAATTGAGGGTGTGAGCACATTCTTGGGCCGGAAAGTAGGCCTTGAGACGAGGTAACTCTTTTCTAACCTTGTAAGAGGGAATTAACCCTATAGGTGAACTTAAATCAGTATAAACTTCTATTTGTGGGGGCTACGTATGAATGATATGATGAGAGTCTGTGCGTGGCTACTATTCATACTTATTTCCGGGTAGATTTAGGCTTACATCATGCTTTGTTGACACCGTTGCTTGTTTATGCTTACTAGTTGTTGGATTGAAGCGGAAGTTGAGGATTTCAATACCATAAAGTTCCGAGTTGAATTTCTTATTTTAAAAGGAATTGGGAAATATTATGATAAATTGAGAAAATCTATGTTCAACAGCTTCGTAAATATATTTCGCGAGCGGGGTAAATTTTCACTACTCTCATGGGAGCGGGTCGTTCGCCTCGGCAAGATTTATTGATATATTATATGGTTCGGGCCGTTTGACCCTCGGCGGTACACAATATATTAATATGTATATTTGGATTGGGTCGTATGTCCTCGGCATAACTCGTGGGTAAAGATACCGAAATCCCTTTCTTAAATTTAATATTGTTCCAAAGACTTGAAATGTGAAAGGAATATACGAGAGAAATGATTGGGTCCTTACTTGAAAGGGGGATTGCTTACTTACTTCTTGTTTTGAGCTCTATTATCATTGTATATTTCATGCTTATTTGGAACTTCACATTATTATGTTTCTTGCCCATAGTAAGTGCCGAAGTCGACCCCTCGTCACTACTTCTTTGAGGTTAGACTAGATACTTACTGGGTACATATTGTTAATGTACTCACGCTACACTGCTGCACTTGATGTGCAGGATCTGAGGCAGGTGCATCTGGTTACCAGTCCGGCGCACACGCTTGACTTCTAGCTCGAGACTACACGGTGAGCTGCCCTCCCGAGCCCTTCAGCATCAGCAGAGTCTCTTTGTTGATCTATATTTCTGTCTATTTCCTTTCAAATAGTAGACTAGTATTCTTTTGTATATTCTACTAGTAGCCCACCTACTTTTGACATCAGGTCTTGGCACACACTAGTAGACTTATAATTTTGGATTTATTTCTATGACTTCATTTTGCACTCAGTTGCTTAAGTTTTATTTATTTACATCTGTAAATTGCTAAAACTTTTATAAAAGAGGTATGTTATTCACTTAGCAAACATATTAAAAGTGGAAACCACTAGATTGATCAGTGTTGGCTTGCCTAACAACGGTGTTGGGAGCCATCACGGCATATAATGAAATTGGTCGTCACAACATAGTATCAGAGCACTATATTCACGTAGGTCTCACAACATGGTCATGACAAATTGGGCAGGCCTAATAGATTCTTGCGGATCGATGCGGATACGTCCATACTTATCTTTGAGAGGCTATAGGGTGTTAGGAAACTACTCTTTATCTATCTCCTATCGTGCACTTGATAGTGTACTAAGTTTCTTCTCTTACTCTCTCACAGATGGTGAGAACGCGCACGATAGATGTTCTGGACCCGGGAGGAGCTGCTCCTCCTATTGCAAGAGGTCGAGTCAGAGGTCGTGGGAGGGCACCAACCTGAGGTATGTGACAAGGACGTCCCAGAGTTTCCCCAGTTGTACCACCGTCGGATCCAGTGTAGGATCCCATTGTTGAGAAGTAGGGCGAGGTGCCCGCAACAGAGCTAGCCCAATAGACTTCACGTCAGCACCGGGCTTTTAGGAGGTCATGGGCCGTATGATGCGGTTCATGGATTCTATGACCCAGGATGGTTTATTTCCAACAGACCCAGCCACATCTCAGGCGGGAGGGGGAGCACAGACCCCTACTGCTCAGGGAACCTGGGCATGCAGTTGATGTATATCACACCTCGGGTACACTACCAGTGGGCGGGGCCCAGCCAGTTGCAGCGGTTGTACCTGAGCCTGGACTAGTTGCGGCTTGCAAGAAACAAAAGCTTTTAGACAGATGGACCATGCTTCACCCTCTAGTCTTTGGGGGTAGGCGACATGAGGATCCCCAAGACTTTATTGATAGGTGCAGGGACAAACTGCACAACATGAGCATATTGGAGTCTCTCGGGGTGGATTTCACTACCTTTCAGTTGGAGGGCAGCGCACGTAGGTGGTGGAAGTCTTATCTTCTCAGCAGACCAACAGATTCTCCTCCTATGACTTGGGACCATTTCACCTGCTTATTCTTGGACAGGTATATCCCATCCTCCCAGAGGGAAGAGTTGCAGTGTTAGTTTGAGCAACTCAAGCAGGGCTAGATGTAAGTGACTGATTGTGAGGGGAGATTTTATGAGCTATCTCGCCATGTACTTATGGTACTTCCTACTGAGGTGGAGAGAGTGCAAAGGTTTTTTGCAAGGTTACACTCTAACATTAAGGTTAGCATGGCTCAGTAGGTTGCGATGGGGACTCCCTATCAGTTAGTAGTAGAGATTGCTCGCAGGATTGAGGGTTACCGTCAGAGGGGTAGAGAGAAGATGCAGCGAAAGAAGAGCTCTCATTTTTCTGGAGAGTTCAAAGGTGCCCCAGTTGGGGGCATAGGTCATTTTGGGAGGGGTCAGCCCAGCAGGACCCTAAAAAGATTGAGGCGGTTCAGAGTTGGCCTCGTCCTACTTCAACGACTGAGATCAGGAGCTTCTCGGGGTTAGCAGGTTATTATCGCGTGTTCGTGGAGGGCTTGTCATGTACTGCAGCACCTTTGACTAGATTGACCCAGAAGGGTGATTAGTTTTGTTGGTCCGATAATTGTGAGGCGAGCTTCCAGAAGCTCATGACAGCTTTGACCACAACACCAGTCCTTGTGTTGCCTTCCGGTTTGGGGATGTATACGGTGTATTGCAATGCTTCACGCGTTGGCTTGGGTTGTGTATTGATGCAGGAGGGGCGAGTTATTTCATATGCTTCGTGTCAGCTGAAGCCCCATGAGAAGAATTATCTTGTGCACGATTTGGAGTTTGCCGCGATTGTTCATGCTCTTAAGATCTGGAGGGAATTATCTATATGGGGTGTCTTGTGAGGTTTACATTGAACATCGCAGTTTGCAGAATTTGTTCAAGCAAAGAGATCTCAATTTTAGGCAGCATAGATGTCTTGAGTTACTAAAGGATTATGACATCACCATTCATTATCATCCGGGCAAGGCAAATGTAGTCGCGAATGCCATAAGTAGGAAGGCAGAAAGTATGGGTAGCTTGGCATTGATTTTAGCAGAGGAGAGGCTACTAGCTTCGGATATTCAATCCTTGGCTAACCGACTTGTGAGGTTGGATATTTCAGAGCCTAGCCGAGTTTTTGCTTACGTCGTTGCCTAGTCTTCACTATTGGAGCAGATCAAGGCTCAATAGTTTGATGATCCGTACCTGTTGGTTCTCAGAGAGACGGTACTACAAGGTAGTGCCAATGAGGTATCTATTGGAGAGGATGGTGTCCTACGGCTTCTAGGTTGTCTATGTGTTCCTAATTTCGATGGCTTGAGGGAAAGGATTCTAGAAGAGGCGCACAGTTCTCGATATTCTATTCATCCAGGTTATACGAACATGTATCGTGACCTGAGGAAACATTATTGGTGGCGGCGGATGAAGAAATACATATTTGAGTATGTAGCTAGATGCCTAAATTTCCAGAAAGTTAAGTATGAGCACCAGAGTCCAGGAGGTCTACTCCAACAGATCACTATACCTGGAGCGCATTACTATGGACTTCGTAGTTGGGTTGCCGTGGACTTTGCGAAAGTTTGATGCAGTTTTTCTATGCTCCAGAGGTATCATCCCGACTTGTCACATGTTAGACTTCAGCACGATTCAGCTAGATGAGAGTCTGGATTATGAAGATGAGCTAATTGCTATTGTTGATAGGCAAGATTTCCAGTTGAGATCCAAGAGGATTTCTGCGGTAAAGGTTCAATGGAGGGGCCAACCAGCCGAGAAGGAGACTTGGGAGTTTGATGAGGACATGCGGAGCAGATATCCTCACTTGTTCAGCACTCCAGGTATGATTCTAGACCCGTTCCAGGACGAACGTTTGTTTAAGAGGTGGAGAATGTAACGACCCGATCAGTCGTTTTTCTTTCTAGAACACCGTTCCCTAAATAAGACTCCCCGTATGTGCTTTTACTGTTTTATGATTTGCGGGGATGTTTAGTTTGATATTTTGAAGGGTTCGTGTTGAAATCGAAACATGGTTCCTTAAGTTAGCCTTAAAAGGATAATTTTGACTTCGGTCAACATTTTGAGTAAACGACCTCGGAATCAGGATTTGACTGTTCCAATAGGTTCGTATGATGATTTTGGACTTGGGTGTATGCTTGGATCGGATTTTGGATGACCCGGGAGCGTTTCAGCGCCTAATATTGGAAGTTGGTTCTTGTGAAGGTTTAGAACCTCTTTAAATTTGGTTTGGGGAAAGTTTTGGTGATATCGAGGTCCAAACAAAATATAGAGACCGGGAATACTTCCGTAAGGTCATTTAAGACTTGCACACAAAATTTGGTGTCATTCCGAGTTGATTTGATAGGAATCGGATGAGCGGAAGTCTTTTTAGATGTTTTTGAGTTCATGAGTCAATCGATGCGTTTTGCCGTCCGATTCGTAGTTTTTGACGTTATTTCTGTATTTTGATCACTCAAACGAGTTTATACGAGGTTATTAGACTTGTGTCATTAGTTGTTGTGGAGCCCCGAGGGCTCGGGGGAGTCTCGGACGTTTGGAAGGAGTTGAAAACACTACGGTTTCTGGTGTTGAGTGTTGGTGTTGCAGGTCTCGCAAATGCGAGAAACAATTCGCATTTGTGAACCTCGCATTTGCGAGCAGAGCTTCACAATTGCGAAGAAGATCGTCTTGGGTAGTGTTCGCATTTGCGACACCTGATACGCATTTCGACCTCAACAGTGTTCGCATTTGCGACCTCAACAACTGAAGCCCATGGTTCACAATTGCAATAGGTTTGTCGCATTTGCGAACCCAGTGCCGCAAATGCGACATCAGAGGCCTATTCCCAGCTTATTTAATGCGGGACTTAGACCATTTATCTCACTTTCTTTCATCTCTTGGGCGATTTTTGGAGTTTTTGGGAGAGAGTTTTCACCTAGAACTTTGAGGTAAGTAATTTCTACAAAACATGAGTTAAATACATAGATTATGGGTAGATTAACATGTAAAAATTGGTGAAATCAAGGGTTTAGACGAAAACCTAGGTTTTGAGTAAAATTGGGATTTGACCTCGAAAATGGTTATGGAATTTGATGAAAATCATATATTTTTGTTCCTAAGGTTACGGGAAACAACTTTCTTCGAATATTTCCGGAATCCGGGTATGTGGGCCCGAGGGTGAATTTTAAGAATCTTATATATAGGTGTGGGTAACCTCTTAAATAGTTGGAATACGAACATTTGAGTATGTATTGATTAGTTTATATACTATTTGATTAGTTTTGGGTTGATTTGGCACAGAATTGAGGGTGTGAGCACATTCTTGGACCGGGAAGTAGGCCTTCTGACGAGGTAAGTCTCTTTTCCAACCTTGTAAGATGGAATTGACCTCGTAGGTGAACTTAAATCAATATGAACTTCTATTTGTGGGGTCTACGTACGCACGATATGACAAGAGTCCGTGCGTAGCTACTATTCATGCTTATGTCAGGGTAGATTTAGGCTTACATCATGCTTTGTTGATACCGTTGCTTGTTTATGCTTACTAGTTGTTGGATTGAAGCGGAAGTTGAGGGTTTCAATATCTTAAAGTTCCAAGTTGAATTTCTTGTTTTAAAAGGAATTGAGAAATATTATGATAAATTGAGGAAATCTATGTTCAACCGCTTCGCAAATATATTCCACGTGTGGGGAAAATTTTCACTACTCTCACCGCCTTGGCATGATTTATTGATATATTATATGGTTCGGGTCGTTCGACCCTCGACAATGCATATTATCTTATTATGTATATTTGGATCAGGTTGTTTGTCCTCGGCATAGCTCGTGTGTAAAGATACCGAAATCCCTTTCTTATATTATTATGTATATTTGGATTGGTGTATAGTCTTAAAGTATTTGGAAAATGATTAAAATGAGTAATTAATGCTAAGGGTAAAACATGAAAAATAAATTATTTTTCTCTTGATATACGAAAAGTGACAAGTAAAAAAGAAAATTTATTTTTAGAATACTTGACAACTAAAAATGGACGATGGGAGTATATGATTAATACTATTAAATACTCCATTTGTTCACTTTTAATTGTCCAATATACTAAAAATATATTTTTACTTTTACTTGTTCATTTTAGCAAATCAAGAGAAAGACAATTTTTTTCTTGTTTTACCATCATCATTAATTACTCATTTCTAAAATTACTTTTCAAGACTTTTTTGAAATGCTATCATTATTAGGTGTTATATGATAAAAGACATACTACAATTATTAATTCATAAAAGATGTGAAAAGTCCAAATGGGTAAGTAAAAGTGAACGGAGGGAGTAATGATTTGTGAAGATGGGATTTTTGTGTAAACTTTGTAGCATGTATGATTTATATGGTATGGTAATAGTGAGAGGACGAAATCTGAAGAAGCACATTAATTATGATTCATTGGGTATCTATTGGTGTTTAATTTCTTACCAACGTAAAAAGAACATTTCGGTGCATGAATATATCCCGCACTTATATGTAGGATACGACAAAAAAAGTCACATTTCAAGTTAATGTAATGTACGTAGCTTTACCTAACACAAGTATTAATAATAGGCTCCACAACTCGAAGCCCTAAGTTGATGCAAATACAGTGTTTGATTTCAATGAAATAGCAAGTGATCTTGGAGCTAGGGTTTTTCTTGTATGATTATCTAGAACTTGTGAGTTGGATTTTCTTAATGGTTTGTGAAGACGGGGTCGTTCCAAACTTTAATTTATAACCTTATCTAGCCACATATATAACTTTGGTTCACTTAGATATTTGTTGGTGTTTGATTTTCCACCAACACGTATTTTTGAAATCGAATAAGAGGTCCTCCTTACATCTCATGTTTGGATATTTAAATATTTTCTTCCAGTGGTATGTCCTTTTCACCATGTAGATACCTTTCGAAAATGAATACATGATTTAAATTTTATGAGTTTCTAATATTATATTAGGCTAAATAATTATGTAATATTATATCAGTTTTGCTCTTGGTGCATGCTAGGGTAAACTAACGTGCACAGGGATCGGAAAATGGCTAGAGGACGACCGGCGGAGGTGAATAAAATCGCTGCTAAGAATGCAGCGGAGTTACTGAAAGAAGCCATAGGAGTAGGACCATCAATTCAACTAAAACGATCCCTTACTCCACAGCTGAATGTAAGGCAGAGTCAAATTGGCCAAACCCCGGTGACTACGCCTATACCTAAACAGAATCAACAAACACCGACGGAAGTGACGACTGCCGTTAGCTCGAATGGGAAGGCGATAATGGAGGTAGCTCCTACCAATCAAGCAATTATGAAGGTAGGGCTAAGGAAGAAAATATGGGATAATTGCATAGATCGGGGAGTTAGGTTGAGGTGGCTGGCGTTATACAAAAGCAGAGGGAGATGGATGCAAGTCAAGAAGAAGAGAAGCCAAAAACCTGGGCAACATTATCCAATGGAAACAAATTCGCTGCCAGAGGTATGGAACTGAAATACATTGCACCAATTATAGTTGAAGGTGAATTGGTGGATCAGTTGCAACAAGAGGAGCTTGATAGAGAAACTGGAAAATGGACACATGCTCTAATAATGTATGTAGTTGGGAATTCACCTACTATAGCAACAGTGGAGGGGTTTATCGCGAGTAATTGGAACTACATTGCAAATCCTAAATTATACTATCATAGTGAAGGATTTTTCTTGTATACTATCATAGATGACAGAGATGAGGTTCTATTCTCTGGACCTCACACAATGAATAACATACCAGTTATTGTTAAGATTTAGGAGTCTGATTTTGATTTCAATAAAGAGGTGCTACGAACGATTCCTTTGTGGATTACGATGCCTAATCTACCACTTAATTCCTGGAGTATGGATTCCTTAAGCAGGATAGGCAGTGTGCTAGGACGCCAAGTTTATGCTGATGAATGCACGACAAATGTTGACAGGGTCTCTTATGCAAGGATGCTCATTGAGATGTATGTTATAAAGCTTCTACCAGAATCCATTAAAGGAAGAGATCCTGTGGGGAAGATTTTTGATCAAGAGGTTAAATATGACTGGAAGCCTGTCTACTGTCCAACTTGTTTACAAATTGGACATAAATGCCAAGATTATGGGAATAAAAAAGCTATCCAACCTGACCAAGGGAAGCTGGGAAAGCAGAAGACTATGTGGCTAAAGAAAAAAGAAGAGGTACAACAGCAACCTCAGAAAAACCAGTCTGATCTAGGGGGAAATCAACAGATAGTAACGTTGGGAGAAATGAAACAGATGGAGCAGATCTAGATTGAGGCAGAAACAACCAAAACACAACAGGAACAAAGGAATCATTGGACAGAGGTTAGAGGCAAGTCAGCTAGTCGAAGTGGCCACACAACAATTAGACAAGATAAACTGCCAGTAGCAAATGCATTCAGCTCTATATAAATGCCAAGAAAACAACAACAATCTCAAGTGGATGAAGGGACTGTAGGAGATCGTGGACAGTGTATCTATAAGGGGTTTGTGGAAAAACCTCATGACTCTGAATGTTGAAGCTAATCACGTGGAATGTCATAGGCCTGAATAAAGTATATAAGCAGGCTGAGTTAAAAAAGTTTATGAATCATGATAAAGTAGGATTTATTGCAATATTAGAACATAAGGTGCAAGGAAAATATGTTGAACAAATAATCAAAAGGGTAGCTCCAGGGTGGCTTTGGTGTTCAAATTATGATGCAAATGGAAGGGGTAGAATATGGATATTATGGAATCCTGATGAAGTAGTATTTACTGAAATATCTACATTCCCACAGCTTATTCATGGGACTTTGAGGATATGTTCTTTGAATGTGGGGTTCCAACTAACAGTAGTATATGGATTGCATACTGTGGCGGCTAGAAGATCATTATAGAGTGAGCCAACAACTATTGCGAGTGTACAAAAGGAGGCATGGATTTCAATGGGAGACTATAATGTTATAAGACACTATGATGACAGAATTAAGGGGAACCCAGTGCACGAATATGAGGTGGCCGATTTCAAGAGATTCATGGCGGATACTAAAATAATGGAACTTAAAACGAATGGAAGAAGATATACATGGACTAATAACCATGTACTTAGCAAGATTGACTGGGCACTTGTTAATAGTGAATGGATGACTACTTGGACACATGTGGAAGCTACAACACTAGATCCCTACTTCTCAGATCATACACCTCTAGCCATAGAGGTAGGAGGAAGAGGAATCAAAGGGGCTAGGCCATTCATATTCTTTAATCATTTGGCCCAGCATCCTTACTTTATCCCATTGGGGACTAATAAATAGAACTGTGGACAACATATGAAGGGGATGGAAGCAGTTTGGTACAAGCTGAAACAGGTTAAAGAGGAGTTCAAGACACTAAATTGCAAGGAGTTATTAGAAGTTACTGAAAAGGTGTGCTATTACGGAAATAATTGGATGAGATACAACATGAAATAAGATATCCCAAGAAGCAGGTGGAGCTAGCTGATGAGGAGAAAGAATTAAAACAAAAACTAAAAAAATGGGTGTTAACTGAAGAAATCATACTTAAGCAAAAATCAAGAGTGAAGTGGATGCAATTAAGGGATGCAAACAATGCCTATTTCTATGCTTGCATGAAAAATAGGACTGGCCACAATCAAATCAGAAGACTGAACACTATTGATGGTAATATAGCACAGAATGAAAAGGAAGTGGAGATTGAACTTGTTAATTTCTATCAAAAGTTACTTGGAACTGCAACTGAGGAGTTACCAACAATTCAATTAGATGCGCTGAATGAAGGAAATAAGCTAACCAGAGAGCAACAATTAAAGATGATAGAAGCAGTTTCTAGAGAAGAAGTATATAGTGCAATGGAGGACATTGATGGCCGGAAAGCTCCGGGCTGTGATGGCTTCAATTCACATTTTTTCAAGAAAAGCTGGAAGGTGGTAGGAGAAGAAATCATTGATGATGTGTTGGATTTTTTTCATACTAGAAACATGTTCAAGCCTATAAACTGCACATCCGTAACACTTGTGCCAAAGGTGAAGAATCCACTAACAATAAAAAAGTTTAGGCCCATCTCTTGCTACACAGTGCTATATAAAATGACTGCAAGTGGTTATGCTTGATTTGATCGATCAAAGACAATAAACATTTGTACCAGGTTGAACCATCAGTGATAACATTATACTAAGTCATGAACTCATAAATGGATATGGAGGGAAAGGTATCTCGCCAAGGTGTATGATAAAAATTGACATGCAAAAAGCGTATGACTCGGTGGAATGGATCTATATTGAACAAATGTTACATGGGCTACATTTTACTGTTAAGTTTACCAATTGGATTATGAGCTGTTTAAGGACAATCTCTTATGCAATCAATATCAATGGTAAGCCTAGTAGGCCATTTGCTGCTAAGAGGGGCCTAAGGCAAGGGGACACAATATCACCTTACTTTTTCGTAATTGTTATGGAATATCTGAGTAGACTGCAGAATTTGACAAAGAACCCTGCTTTTAAATTCCAGCCTAAGTGTGCCAGGACAAAGATTACTCAACTAGGATTTGCGGATGATCTTCTACTGTCTTGTAAGGGTGACAAAGAATCTGTACAATTGCTGGACAACTGCTTCAAGGTGTTCTCTAAGGCATCAAGACTTACAGAAAACCAAACAAAAGCTCAGTCTATTGCGGAGGAATGAATCCAGTCCTACAACAACAAGTATTGGATGTTCTTGGATTTCCCAAAGGTGAGCTCCCTTTCAAGTACTTAGGTGTGCCTTTGAGTTCTAAGAGGCTGGCTATTGCTCAATGCCAACCAGTACCGGAGAAGATGCTTGGCAGAATCACAGGGTGGACATCGAAATTCCTTTCTTATGCTGGAAGAATCATGCTGATTAAAAGTGTTCTATTCTCGATACAAACATTCTGGTCACAAGTGTTTATTATGCCTAAGAAGATTATGAATGAAATTGTGGCAACATGCAGAAATTTCTTATGGTGTGGCGAGGCAAATGGGTCGAATAAGGCACTGATTTCATGGGAAACACTGTGTTATCCCAAAACAACAGGAGGTGTAAACTTCATTGATAATCGTGCTATGGAACAAAGCTGCAATTTGTAAGCAATTATGGAATGTGTGCAAGAAGAAAAACAAGTTGTAGGTGAGATGAGTGCATGCTTACTATGGGGGAACGAGCCACATTTGGGAGGTTAAATGCACGCAAGCTTCTTGGATAGTGCAGAAAATATTGAAGGCTCACAACTATGTAGCACATGCCAGAATGAGCATGGAGGATCTGATTAGCATGGATTAATTCTCAATTAACACCTTCTATTACAAGCTGAGGGGTAACATACCAAAGGTGGAGTGGAAGAGGTTGATTTGCAATAATCAGAGTGCCCCTAAATGGAATTTTATACTTTTGCTTACGGCACATGGGAGACTGTATACTAGTGACATATTGAAGAAATGGGGAGTGATACAGGATGCAACCTGCCCTATGTGTGGAGCTACTGAGGAAAGCATAACACATCTGTTTTATGAATGCACATTGTCTAAGGAAGTGTGGCAAAAACTGTTACAGTGGCAAGGTATAGCTAGGCAACCCATGTATTAGGATAATGAAATACAGTGGGTTATATCGAATCACAACAGAAAGAATGTAATTAATGAAGTATACAGGATGGTGCTAGCTGGAAGTGTATGTCAAATTTGGCAGGAAAGAAATCTCAGAGTATTCCAACAAAAACAGAGATCAGTGGGACATATACTTAAAGTGATTATACAAAAAATATTCTATAAAGAAAGCATGAAGATGAGGATGAGAAAGAAGCTACAAAGTTTAAATTTCTTCCCATGAGGTGACACAGAGTAGTTTAGTAAAATGTATGAAAAGTAGGATTACAATGTATCACAACAAGGAATTACTTTTTTATCCAAAGTTTCCCCATGGAGTAAAGTATCTAGAGTATTTGTTATAGTTCCGATGAATAAATTTAGGTTAATATGATCAATTTTATTATTAATTAATGCTAAAATATCAATTAAAGTAGACCAAATGAAATAGAGCAAGAATTAAAAATATTCAACAAACAAACAATTTTTTCTATAAAACATTTAAGGCTATCCAAGTGGAAAATGCCAATCAAAAGTTGACGTTTTAACTACTTGACATTCTTGTTATAGTACAAAATCATTGGTTCTTGAATTATATTTTACTCATTATGTATCACCTCAAACTATTGGCGACATTAGTGGTCTAGGTAAGAACGTCTACCCTGTTAGGCAAAAATCTAATAAACTACATCTAGTGCGGATCTAAGATTTTAAGATAGCGGGTGTTCATTTAATTTTAAGAAAAATTACTACCGATTATATAATACAAGTTCATAATTATACGATCATAAAAGGAAAAAAAGTTGATGAAAAAAATAGTCCCAAGTCACAATGAACTATTAGTAATATTATCATTTGAAAAAAGACATTTATTGACAAGTCATGATTTTACGCACTTCATATATCAATTTTTCCTATATAATTATACATAGTTCACGTCGGGGTTAATGGATGTTCGAGCATCCAGCACGTCGAACGTATATTCGCCCCTCATGTTCAGGTTCAAACCCACATAACAAATATTAAAAGAACGGAAAAATAACGGGTGGGATTGGAGGATTGGAAGTAGGTGAATAAGAAATGGAGGGAAGACATGTGAAGGGGAGTGAGTTGTTCCCTTATGCTTTGGAAAGAACAACTGTCCCTCACTGGTGTGGGAAAAAAAGAAATGTGCTTATATTAAGAAAGTACTTCTCTTGGTGTTAAATGGGTTGGAATGAAGGTAAGCCTCGCGTTCCGTCGTCGGCTTCAGTTTTGGCATCGGTCAAAGATTGATTGATTTGGAATTTTTTTTTAATTAGTTAATTAACGTAAAGACAACTCAGAATAACCTAGGACCCGCGTGCACGACGCGACCTGATCCGTTTCTTTGCCGGATATTATAAAATTCTATTCCTTGAATATTTTAAACGTTCCAGCCTGTTCCAACAACTATGGCTGTTTCTAAAAGGTTGCAATTTTTCAGAAACAATGCCAGAAAATGGCTATAAATTCGCTATTAATCCCAGAATTTTTCCTTACGAATTTTTTTCTTCTTCTTCTTCTTCACAGATAAATTCCAGTGTGATTTATAGCCATTAAGTGATTCGGAGTTCACCAACGTTTTAGGTACCGATACACTGGTGAGTTAAATAGTTCTATCATGGGAGGATAATATTTCAATATTTTTGTTACTTGAGAGGAATAATTTCCTTCAGGACACATTGTGCATTCAGTGGGTGATTCATTCCGAAATTTATTTTACACATTGTTTTGATCATTTAGAGATTCTGTTTTACTTCTAATTTTCTGTTACATAAAATTTACTGTTTCATAATATTGTAGTTAATACAGATAAATAACAATCTTAAGGATATTCAGATTATGCTTTAATCTGTATTTTGTTTTCTGGAGATTAAAACCTTTGTAGTTTTCTACTCCTTCTGAATTTATTTTATTTCTGATTTGAAGTTATAAACACTTCGTCGGAGTATTAAAATTCAGAAATGATTTGAAGAACAAAAAAACTTCATCGTTTTCTTGTGAAACAATATATTAAAACTTCGCATTTTTTAATTAAACGTACAATTTATTAATAATTATAGTACTATTACTATTTTATTTTCTGCCATTAATTGAACTGTTCTATTGTTGACAATGAGAAATGACAATTGAAAATGAAAATCCTTCTACGACCGTTGCGGCAACGACAATTTCCTTGTCAAGACGAACTGCTATACTACCGGCCGAAAAATTAAAAAAAAATTCTGGAGCCAACTTTAAAGGATGGCAACAAATGGTGTTCTTTTGGCTTACCACACTTGGTATGCATAAATTCACCAGTGAAGACCTTCTAGTGTCTGCTACCAACAAGTCATCCAATGAAAAATTTATGATTGTTGAGGCGTGAAAACATGCAAATTTTCTTTCCAAAGGCTACATCCTAAGTGCTTTGGAGGATGATTGTACAATGTCTACGGTGCTATGAATACTTTGAAAGAATTGTGGGATGCACTTGAGAAGAAGTGCAAGATTGAAGACACGTGCTTGAAAAAAATTGTAGTTGCCAAATTTCTACACTTAAAAATGATAGACAAGCAAAACTGTTGGAACCCAAGTTCAAGAGCTTCAACTTATTTTCACGAACTTATTGTTGAAGGTAAGGTAGTGAATGAAGCATTTCAAGTGGCTGCAATGATTGAAAAGTTGCCTCCTTCGTGGAGAGATTTCAAAAATTATTTAAAGCACAAGCGCAAAGAGATAAAGTCGCGTGAAAATTCGACGATTATGGGAGCGAATATCATTGAAGAGACTACTCCAAAAAGTTAGAAGAGGAGGAGGTCTCTTCTGGACAAACTAAGGAGCAGAGCAAGAAAACATTTAAGGGAAACTACTATAATTGTGGAAAAGATGGTCTCAAATCCCCTAACCGTCTTCTCCCGAAAATGGACAAGCAAAAGGGATATGCCAACATAGTGGAGAAGAATGATGACATTGATGATCTGTGTGCAATGCTTTCAGAATGTAACTTAATTGAAAATCCGAATGAGTGGTGGATTGACTCTGGAGTCATTTGACATGTTTGTGCTGTCAAAAAAGTATTTGTGACTTACTCTACTGCTGGTTCTGAAGAAGAGCTTTCCATGGGGAAAAACTACAAAAGCCAAGATTGAGGGTTAAGGGAAGATATTCCTGAAGTGACTTCCGGCATGGTGTTAACGCTCAACAACGTTCTTCGTGTTCCTACCATTAGGAAAATTTAGTTTCAACTTCTCTACTTGTTAAGAACGGATTCAAATGTGTATTTGTATCTGAAAAAGTTGTTGTAAACAAGAATGATATGTATGTTGCAAAGGGTTACCTTACAGAGGGCCTTTTCAAACTCAATGTAATGGCTGTTGACAATATTAATACAATTTCAGCTTCTTCTTATTTATTGAAGTAAAATGATCTATGGCATATTCGTTTAGGACATGTCAATTACAAAACCTTGTGGAAGTTAATTAATTTAGGAGTATTGCATAAATTCGAGTGTGATAAATCAAAATGTCAAATATGTGTTGAATCTAAGTTTTCTAACATCATTATAAGTCTGTTGAAAGGAATTCAAATCCTTTAAACTTAATTCATACTAACATTTGTGATATGAAGTCAACACCATCTCGCGGTGAGAAAAAGTATTTTGTAACGCTTATTGACGAATTCACTCGATATTGTTATGTTTATATGCTTAATAGTAAGGATGAAGTAATTGAAGCGTTTACGCAATACAAGAATGAAGTGGAGAATCAATTGGATAAAAAGATTACAATGATTAGAAATCATATGGGTGGAGAATACAAATCTCCTTTTGCAGAGATATTTTCGGAATATGAAATTATCCATCAAACTACCGCCCTCCACACACCTAAATTTAATGGAATTGCGGAAAGAAAAAATCGGACATTAAAGAAAATGATGAATGCTTTATTAATAAGTTCCGGCTTACCGCAGAGCTTGTGGGGGGAAGCTATCCTTACAACTAATCGAATACTCAACAGAATACCCACAACAAAACGCAATGTATTCCATACGAAAAATGAAAAAGAAGAAAACCCAACTTGAGTGAACCAATCTCAGTCAATGAGATTCACAACGATCCAATAGAATGATAAATTGTCAGTTTGGTAAGCTGGTATAGAATCATCAAATCTTGAAAGGAGGTTGAACGTGACTCTTCTTTCTTTTACTGTCGGATTCGGTGTTGTAGAGGAACTGCTTCCTAGATTGAGATATGGTATCGACCAGGTATTTACATTTACATATTATATACACGTTACACATTTTTTCATTCTATGATTATCCTCCTAGAATTGAAATATTTCAGAGTGTGGGGGTGTTTAGCAAAGGTACAAGTACCTTTACTCAAAACGTTAAAAATCAGACCTAAAGTTGTGGATTGTGTTTTTATTGGATATGCTACAAATAATAAAACATGTCGATTTTTGGTTCATAAATCAGATAATCCCAAAATTCATGTTAATACAGTAATTGAATCTGATAATGCTAAATTCTTTGAAAATATTTATCCGTATAAAACTGAATGCGAGTCGTCAAGTAAAAGATCTAAATGACCACGGGAAGAACCAAAGAAAATTACTCCAAGTGAAGAGGATCCAAGGCGTAGCAAACGTCAAAGAACATCTACTTCCTTTGGACCAGATCTTGTGACATTCTTGCTTGAAAATGAGCCTCAAACTTTCAAAGTAGCTATATCATGTTCTGATTCAGCATTTTGGAAAGAGGTAGTCAATAGTGAAATTCGACACCTCAGGTACTTGAAGGGAATAATTTACTTAAGGACACACTGTGCATTCAGTGGGCTCGATTTCATTCCGAAATTTACTTTACATATTCTGTTTTGCTTATTTCGAGATTCTGTTTTACTTCCGATTTTTTGTTTCTGTTTTCTGTTACAGAAAATTTATTGTTTCATAATATTGTAGTTAATAAAGATTAATAACAATAACTACATATATATAGTACACGGATAATGTATTTTTTTTACGCTATCATATCCTTTAAAATTCAATTCCATGTAACTTTTACAAGACAGAGTAAATGACATGTTAAAATAGGTAAAATTACATTAATAGTGCAAAAAAAATTGTATTGTCAAAGTACTTAATTATATTAAATTCAAACTAGATAAACAGAATATCTTTATCGGCAAATCTTAATCTTTTTTTACTTCTAACTTTAATGCAGTCCGTCTGGCAGATATCACATGACAGAGATCTTCTGGTGTGTTTTTTACCGCTTGCTCCATTTGGTTCGAGTCGTGAAAGTAGCCACTAATGTTTGTATTACGATAGATGGTCTACATCACGCCTCTTGAAATACGATTTTGTTTCAGATTTTATATAAATACGGAGCGCTTTGTGCTCTAAACATGATTAAATAACTGGTCTTGCTTACGGTACTTATGCCACTGACTCACAGGATCTTGGTTGAGCTCCATTAATGACATTCAAATCCAGCCAATGAAAGAAGCAAATGTACCATAAAATATTCAAATTTCAAATATCGAAATAATTATGTTGTTTAATGAATGTACTGTGGTGTTTGGTCAAACTAGTACAATAATTCCCTTCCTCTACTCTCACCTCTCTATTACCAAGGGAATATTTCTTCTGAGTTGTTTTGTACAATATTTTCTTCTCATTCCTCCAAATAAATTATCATATTTTATTCTTAAAAATAATTTAATTTAAATTTTTTATTTTATTTTATAGTCATAAAAATATATTTTCGCATAATATTTATGTTACTGCCTTTTCATTTATTTGTTGTCTCTCACGTTAGTGATATTATTTTTCGAGTTTTGTTGTCATATATCTATTGTCTCTGCGCCGATGGTCTCCCGGAAACAGCCTCTCTACCTCCTCTGAGATAGGGGTAAGATTTGCGTACACTCTACCCTCCCCAGACCTCACTGATGAGATTTTACTGGTGTGTTGTTATTGTTGTGGTCATAAAAATATCTATAATATTGCTCTTAAAAATATTCACACAATAAAAAAGAGAGGGAGTGTCACTTTTCCATTAAAAAAAGATTTAGCTATTTTCTAATAAAATAATGATCACTTTTTCATAAAAAGGACTACTCTTATTTCCTAAAGTATAACACTACTCTACTCTGTACTGTGGAGGTAACCTCTTTCTATACAACCAAAAGCAAACACCACCTTTTAACACTCCCTATTTTGAGAAGCAAAACATCAGCTTAATTATACCAAGAAAGAAATCACAAAATAAACCCATCAACATTACCTCATTTCCCTTTACCAAAAAACCCCAGCTAGAAATCTTTATCCCAAAACCTCAAAAAACCCAAAAAAAAAAAAAAAAAAAAAAAAAAACCAACCATGGTATAACCTATCAAGAATCCACAAATGGGTTTGCCCACAAAGTCATTTTACAGTATATTCTCACTTTTCTTGATTATATTCACCATTTTCAAGCAACTCCCACTAGCTAAATCAGCACCAGATTACACTAAGTTAGTATACAAAGGTTGTGCAAAACAAGATTTATCAGATCCAACTGGTGTTTACTCACAATCACTTTCATCACTTTTTGGTACACTTGTTGCACAATCCTCAAAATCCAAGTTTTATAAGACTAGTAGTGGTAATGGCCAGTCTACAATTTCTGGTCTTTTTCAGTGTAGAGGTGACCTTTCTAATGTTGATTGTTATAAATGTGTGAGTGGTTTGCCTATACTTATTGATAAGCTTTGTGGTAATAAACCTGTTGCTGCAAGAATTCAGCTTTTTGGTTGTTATATGCTGTATGAAGTTGCTGGTTTCCCTCAAATCTCTGGAATGGAAATGTTGTACAAGACTTGTAGTGTGAAAAATGCTCCAGGTATTGTTGGAATGGATTCAAGATTTAAATTTTATGAGTTCTATACTTAAGTTTTTATCGCTTTGTCTGTGAGCCAAGGATCTCCCGTAAACAACCTCTGGTAAGGTCTGCTTACATTCTATCCTCCCAGACCACCCCACAGGTTGGATTTTACTGGATTGTTGTTGTTACCACCGGACCCATTAAACTTTTAAAATTTTAAGTTCAAAATTTAATTTTTTTTTGGAAATTTTAGTGATTTATATACTACATTTGTTTCAATTTTTATTAGGTAGTTTGACTCAACATAGGGTTTACGAGAAACTTTTGAAATTTGTGGTCCTAAAATTTAAGACATAAAAGTTTTTGGGGCTGTGACATTTATGTGACTTTAAAAGTTTGTCATTAAGGGTAAAACAAGTAAAATAGTTACTGTAAAGTTAAATTGTTTCCAAATATAGAAATGTGTCATTCTTTTTCGGAACAGACTAATAAGGAAAGTGTGTCGTATAAGTTGAAACGGATAAATTGTTTATATTATTACGTGTCTAAAATACTGTGTTCGCTGAACCAGTTACTTACTGCTAAAAAATTGGAAGTGGCTAGGAACTTCATTGCTAATATGTCACTAAATCGCTCATTACTAACAAAGTTTTTAAGTAACTTGTCGCTAGTCTGTTTCTAAGTAGGATTAGCAACGGATTTTGTCCGTCGCTAATTCCTGCTTTTTTAGTAGTACTTATATCCTGCATCCGCCACTGTCATCCGCACAGTCAGGTAGCAGAATTAGAATTTAAGTCCTATGAGTTCAATCTTTAGGCTTTTACGGCCGAACCAATCACATTTTGTCAATTATGGGTTCAACATTTAATATGTAGTTTTTTTCTTGAAATGTTAGTGATTTATTCATATATATTCCGTGTCGAAAATACTGGCAGGTAGTGGGTTTGAGGAAAGAAGAGATACTGCTTTTTCCTCATTGGAAAATGGCATGGCTAGCAGTAATAACTTTTACACAACAAGCTATCAATCTGTGTATGTATTAGGGCAATGTGAAGGGGATGTTGGTTCTGCTGATTGTGCTGATTGTGTGAAAATTGCTGTCCAGAAAGCTCAGGTGGAATGTGGAAGTTCTGTTTCTGGCCAAATCTTTTTGCACAAATGTTTTATTAGTTATAATAATTATCAAAACGGGGTCCCTAAAACATCATCATCATCATCGTCAGATTGGTCTCCTTCTTCATCTTCAGGTATTAGTTATATTGATATAGTAATATCTTTTGCCTAGCTACAATATTCCTTAATTGTTTTGCTGAACTAGCCATTCTACTAAAATGACAATTTTGTCTGGTTTTGCTAGTCTAGATAATCAAGCTAATAAACTTCTGTATTCTTGGACTTTTGAGCTACTTGCCTCATAAATTAGTTGTATACAGTCGACCTCTCTATATTGTTTGTTCCGTACATTTTTTGATTGTTACAGCGAAATGCTGTTATAGATGATTACTGCCATAGAGAAGTTTGGCGGTAGATAATAAAAAGTTTGAATCACTAGTCTAAGTTGCGCAGACTCTTTGATTTTGATGTCGTCCCCGTCCGGATACGGGACGGATACCGATATCGGGGCGGGATACGTCCCGGATATGGTCAACTGACTTCGGACACTTTGACCAGAGTCCACCGACAAACTTGTGAGAAAAAATTGAGATTTTCATTTCTCAAAATCAAAAATAAAACAAATTTAGAACAATGAAAGAATAATTTCCATCTTGGAGAATGGAAGATTGTGTTGTACAATATTCATGTAAGTTTTCCACAGAATATCTCTCAAAATTTACAATATTTTTATAGCTTTATTTTGTATTAGCCGAATCCTCGCACCCGTATCCATATCCGGATCCACACCCCCGAATCTTAAAATTTAGATTTTTCCGAATTCGATACTCAGATTCGTCCCCGTATCAGATACCCGCACCCGAGTCCGAGCAACTTAATCACTAGTGCTATTGAGCTGATATTGGTTATATCACTCTTAGATGTTTGTCCTATGCTTTCTTGGCGTGGTTTAGACATTTATACGCTTAGAAAATATAGAGAATTTTTAATACTTTTATTTGTATTTACATAATATGGACATGAGACGAGTATAAACGGACTAACATTGTCAGTGAAGAGTGAAGATTCCTATAGCCGACCCTAACTTGTTTGGGACTCAGGCGTAATATTGTTGTCATGATCAACATGTTGTCCACCTTAAATTTGCCAACCATTTCCTTAGATTTGTTGTCCACAAATCATATACTAAAGACAGCTGATTTTAATAATTTTCGTAGGGTCGGGGCAAAATGTAGGAAAGACAGTCGCTATAATAGTCGGAGGGGTAGCAGCAGCGGGGTTTCTAGTCATTTGCTTGCTGTTCGCGAGGAATCTAATGAAGAAGCACGACGGTAAGCCTAACATTAAGTACTAAATTCATTTCTATGGTTTGAGCCGAGAGTCTCAGGAAAACAGCCTCTCTACCCTTTTCGGGGTAGGGTAAGGTCTGCGTACACTCTACTCTCTCCAGACCCACTAGTGGGATTTTACTGGGTATGTTGTTGTTGTTGTTGGTTTGAAACTTGTCTCTCGCTTATGCTGTCGAAATATGAATTATTTTGCTGCAGACTATTGAACGGATCAGATTCGATTACTAAGACCGGCGAAGGCTTTTCTGAGGTGGATTCTTTCTTGATTGTCTTCTTGAAGAGGTTATAGGGGATTTTGTGACTGTAATTCTTGTTATTCTTAAGTTAAACAGGAAAACAAGAACTGTTACTTTAAATTAGGGCTATGAAAATTGAATGAATGGTGATAAATTTTGGAAAACAGTTGTAAATTTTACATGTTTTTGTCAACTATGAACAAGATTAGAAAGAGTCCTAATTGGCTTTTGGCTTTTTCTCCATTTGCCATGTGAATGTTGTCTCTTTTCCAATTGACTTGAATAATGCTTCAGCATTTTGTTCTAAAGTTTTATACTTTACAGAAAGTTTCTTTGTTTTCTCTTGTTTTCCAGCTGTATATGTTTGTTTCAATTTCTGTCTTTTATTTTATTCATCTATATGTTTCTATGCTAATCCGGTAAAAGTTGCTGTGATGTGACCAGGAGGTCACAAGTTCGATCAGTGGAAACAGCCTCTTGCAGAAATGCAGGGTAAGACTGCGTATGACAGTCCGGCCTTTCTTCGAACTCCGCGCATAGCGGGAGTTTAGTGCACCGGGCTGCCCTAATCCGGTCAAACTCCAAAACTAACAGCAGAGCTAGCCTTTTTTTGTTTTTTCTTTTCTTGTTCTAGAGTTTATAGTTGACAAAGAATGATAGAGAATGTTTGCAAAATGTAATGTGATGGACCAATTCCCATCTCTTAGCAAAAAATGGTGTTCTTCTCTGGTTTTCAGCAGTAAAATAGTTAGAGCCAATTATGCTTCATTTACGGCTTGTTTGGATGGTTGTTACATGTTGTATTGCATCATATTGATACTTTAAATATAATGTTTATTTTGATTGTTACTTATATCCTGTATCGTTATATCCGTCGTTACGTAATGACGGAAAGTATCACTTTATAGAACAATCGTTCTGATGTGATTGTGCCATTACCTTATTTTGTTTTCTCTAATCTTGCCTTTTATTTATTATTAAATAATCACATTATCTTTTATCCTACCTTTTTATATATTAACATTACCTCGTGCGGTATTTTTACTTTATAATACTGCAAGTTTATTCTACATATGTTGGTGCATGACATTATGAAACGACGACAAACAATACAAATTCAATCTGTCTAACGTTGTATACATCAAAATGATACAATACAATACTATACGATACTCCCTCTGGTCCACAAAAGTTTTCTTACTCCTCACATTAAATATTTAATTAAGGGTAGTTTAGTCATACTAGGTATTTTTGTATAGAATTTAGTATTTTCTTAATTGATATATCAAAAACAAATTAGTCACTTATTGTGGACCGAAGGGAGTACAAGATTATACAATATATTATGAAACGATAGATAACAACCGTCCAAACAAGCTGTTAGGTGGTAAAGTCAAGAGCTTTAAGGTTTTTAGTCAAGCTTGTGGGCTCAACAACTAGTTCATGACAATTTGTAGGCGTGCAACGTCACATGTAAAAGTAAATAAAGCGGTTTAATTAGTCAAACACAACCGAATTAAATTACAAGTATTCTTTAATCTTGAGATCTTTATCTAACTTATCTTCATAGGTATTTGTAAAATCATTTTCTTCTTGTGCTACTTTTTTGGGCAAAATACATAGGTTTTCCCCTGAATTTGTCTAAAAATTTCGGTTGTACACTACTTTTTTCGGTCCAAAATAAGTAATTTTTTGAATATTTTCACACAGATTAAGAAATCCATCTTTTAACATTAATTAGCAATGAAATCGACCATATTAATCTTTACTATCTCACATAAACACTCCTAACACATACTCCAATACTATTTCTTCCAAGGGCAATGTAGGAAAAAAAATATTATTCTTGAAATATGAAAAAATCACTTATTTTGGACCATAAAAAAAGCCGAAAAATCACTTATTTTGGACCAGAGAGAGTATAATTTTACAAGCATTTATTTACTCTTATTCTTTTTTTGAAGTGAAATAAATTATCACCCTAAATGATTATGTGACAAAAAAGAAGAAAAGAAATAAATAAAAAACAAAGATGGCATCTAGCCCTCCTTTCTCCTTCTGACC
>ML273863.1:40903-83527 GCA_005239495.1 Nicotiana undulata | reverse complement strand
CCCCCCCCCCCCTCCCGTACCACCCTGCCCCGGACTTGTTAGCAAATGACCTCTATTTTTCTTGAGCAAATACAATAATCATTTCTTTTCATCCTTTATTGGTATTAAAGAATGAGAGCAATACCTGTAAATTGATTGTCCATTGCGCATCTAATAGTAATTGGGCAAAACCATCAAACTTTATCCTTGTTAGAACTGAAATTCAAACGAAAAAGAATCACATTAATATTTCATCGAGAACAAAACAAAATACAGGAAATAGAAATCAAGAAAATAAAAAAGGAAGCTTTTGATTTTCGATTCCATTTCCGTGCTTGCTGATTTTAGGGATTAATTAGTATATTAAAATATTAGTACGGAAAAGGAAAAGAATAAAAAATTAAAATTAGATGACGTGCGCCAACGTGACGTGTGGTGTTTATTTCACTTCAAACAAGAAGAGGGGGAGAGAAGAGGTGTTCACCCGTAAATCGGTACAGTTGAATTTGTTGCGTAGTTTATAGATGGAATTGATTTGATCCAAAAATGATAAAAAAAATTGAATTAAAAGTAAGACTTAGCGTTAAAATCAAAGGAAATAACAAACCTGGCCACGGGAGCAATGCTTCTGAGAACAACAATAAGAGTACTATCAAATGGAAAGCAAAGTTGTATTACTTAGCTTCAGAGTAAAGTATAGCATAAGTTTTCCAGAGACTTTGTATGTTACAATGGTTGTTGAAGTCACTATTTATAGTTATACATAGGAAACAAGATCGTAAGATCCCTCTTAAATGACAATAAGCGGGTCATTGATGAATGTGTAACACTAGGCCATGAATGCCAAAATTCTCTGCAATGGCTGCCCGTTATACTAGAGAATATTCTTCATTAAATGTCATTTGGTGGCAAACATTCGACCTGCTCCCGTTAATTATACTCCCTTCGGGGTCTATTTGTCCCCGGTCTTGGTTCGCACTCGATTTATCTTTCATCGGTCTTCGATTCCACGTGTAATGCTATTATTCAATCATTTAGCACGAACGGATTTTACCTTATACAAATAGTCCTCCAACTTTTCAGTGACATATCTTTTTGTCACCGGGAAGTTGGTGAAGATACCTTTCTTTGTGGAATTTTTTTTGAAATCCTCGAAGTAGTTTCTGGCACTTGATAAAACGCACGTCTTCTCGCATTTAATACCCCGAACGCGTGTTGCCCCACGATTCAACAATATTTTTGCCGGTTCTCGAGGTAATCATGACCATAATTTCTGCCATCTATACCTTTACTTATACGCCTCATTCTTCTTCTTCTTTCACTTTTAACAACTTCATAAGCTCTCTTACCCTCTTTGCACTTAAATTCCTTCTGAATTCACCTCTATATGATCTTCTTCAAAAAACTCAATAATCTCCTTATCATTATGACTTCTCATACTAAATCTTCCAAGAACTCTGGTCTTCTCTTCGGTCTTCGGTGGAGGCCCGAAGAGGAGCAAAGATAAAGATGTTGATTTTGATGTTGATCCCCCACAATAAGCACCATCATACCCAAACACCTGATTACTGCCTACGACTTCAAAGAGAAAGTCCCCTCTGTAAATCCTCGAACTTGGGTTGTTGGTAGGTATTCTTCTTCTATTCAGCCTTCCAGTATTCCTATTGTGAAGGAGAATTGTGATTGACATGCCCTAAATATCACTGCTCCTGACCTGGTGGAGCGGGTTACCTTCACCAAGAAGGGTTTTACGTACGTTTATACGTAACCCTTCACTTTGGGGACCATTCTCATTTAGCGGGGAACTTGACCCCGTGATCTTGGAATTCTACCATGGGTATCAAGTCTTCTTGGCGCAAGTAGGCTCTTTTGTGTGGTGAATAGTGGCTAGTCTGCAACGGCTGATGAACCTCTACTCCCCCAAAATCTTCCATGGGGTAGTGATAAGTTTCAACAAGCGTGGCCTTCATGCTTTGCTTACCAACATGGATGATGACAATGATCATGGATGGATGGAGCAGTTTGTCATCATTGCTACCAGAGATATCATCCTGACCACAACTCCATCTTTTCCCGAATCCTGTAATCGTCACGTAATCATGACCATGATTGCTGTCGTCTATACTTTTACTTATACACCTCATCTTCTTCTTTCACTTTTAAAAACTTCATAAGCTCTCTTACCCTATTTGCACTTAAATTCCTTCTGCTTTCATCTCTCTATGATCTTCTTCAAAAAACTCAATCATCTCCTTATCATTATGACTTCTCATACTAAATCTTTCAAGAACTCTGGTCTTCTCTTCGGTCTTCGGTGGAGGCCCGAAGAGGAGCAAAGATAAAGATGTTGATGTTGATCCCCCACGGTAAGCACCATCATACCCAAACACCTGAGTACTGTCTACGACTTCCAAGAGAAGTTCCCCTCTGCAAATCCTCGAACTTGGGCTGTTGGTAGGTATTCCTTTTCTATTCAGCCTTCTAGTATTCCTACTATGAAGGAGGATTGTGATTGACATGCTTTAAATATCACCGCTCCTGACCTGGTGGAGCAGGTGACGTGTTTTGCGTACGTATATACATACCCTTTCACTTTGGGCCCATTCTCATTGAACATGGGACTTGACCCCGTGGTCTTGGAATTCTACCACTGGTATCAAGTCTGCTTGGCACAAGTTGGATCTTTTGTGTGGCGAACGGTGGCTAGTCCTATACTTGGAAACGGGGGAGACCCTAACCGTGGCACATATGATGAACCTCTACTCCCCAAAAATCTTCCGTAGGGGAGTGATAAATTTTAGCAAGCGCGGACTCCATGCTTTGCTTACCAGCATGGATGGTGACAATGATCCTGGATGGATGGAGCAGTTTATCGTCACTACTACCAGAGATATGATCCGGGTCACAACTCCATCTTTACCGGAATCCTAAAATCGTTCAAGTTAGTTTAAAATCTACCCCTTTCTTCGAAAAAGGTTGTTCTATGTCATTGCTAACCCTTTTTCTTTCGTTGTTTCAGCTGCTCGGTGGACACCACCAAGGGTTGAAGGTTTGGATAAATCAGAAGATTCTGGACATCACTATTCTAGAGACCCATCGGTGGAAGGAGTTGGCCCCCAAATATGGGTGGAAGGCTAAGAACCACGGAAAACTGACTCTTTCTACTTTCTGCCTTTGTACATAAGAAAACCTGCTAACCATACCTTTTTGTTTGATTTAGGGCTCCCATAGGGTTCTACTTCTTGCTCTGAAAAGGAGGTTTTGGCCGTTCCCGAAGAGGCTACGAGGTTGTCGCAGGAGGCTCTCACTCGGAGCGGTGCCCTCGGGTCTGCTTTTGGTGCATATGCTTTCTCTCAGAGTCCCTTTCTAGAGAACAACAACCAAAAAGGCGGCGTCCTTCCATGGCCGGGGGTAAAAATAAGAAGAAAAAAAAGGATACGCCCGAGGCAGCCGCCACTGTGGTTATTGACGATGATGGGGAAGCTAGTGATGAAGAGGCTTCTCTACAAAGGCGACAACGATATTCATTAGCTCAAGAGAATGCTCAGTATGAAGAGCTTAGAACCCCAACCGAGGGCAAGGTTCGAGTGCTCCGGGGAGAAATAGATATAGTGGAGAATGTTGATTCTCCCTTTTAGTGCCCAGTTGTTGCTTCTGGTCCTATGAGTTCGGATATCGAGTCTATTTTGCCTTTGGTTGGTGAGAAACCAATAATCAACACTTCCTCTGTCGCAGGTGCTTCTCAACCTACAACACCATCAACTTTATCTCCCTTCACACCGCCTATTTCTTTATCACCAGCAACTGCTACATCTTCTCTAGCGGCCTCAAACCCCCGAGAGGAGGATGACCCTAATCCCTAGTCTCCTGATTATGGGAATTCGGGGCACAACTATTCATCCCTTTCTACAGATCGCCGAGGGAGGAAGATTAGTTCCCTCTCGGTTTCAAAGGAGTGCCACCTGTTGTCTAGGCGGTGAAGCTCGAAAGTTAGTTGAAGCCGCTGGCTTCAGAAAAAGATAAGATGAATGTACACTATCTTTCAAGGGAGTGTATGTTAAATAACGCCATGCGCGATGCGACAACATTAGCATATTTGTTCTCTTATTGCTTATTTCTATTCATTTGTTACAACAAGGTTTCTGACTTTGATATTTGTTTCGCAGTTCAACTTCCTCGCTTCAGAGGGCCTTAAGAGATTGACCCTTTACAAAGAGAGACTTATGTCCGAGCCAAATCAGCTGTTGGTCGAGGAGAATCAATTTATCGTGCGCATTCCAGCGCTAGAGGCGAAAGCTAATGAAGCAGTCGAGCTTGAGGCCCAGTTATAATAGAGTAAGTAGGAGGTGATGGATCAATCAATAAGTCACTCTGCTACATGCACAACTTCAAGAAGCAAAGTCTAGGTGGGTTGAGTCTAAGATGCTGCACTTACTGCTCCAAAGCACGAGTCTGCCTCCATTGAATGAGCAAATAATTTGGAGGCACCTTTGAACTCCAAAGCTGAAGAGGCTGTTGCTGTCGAGGAAAATTGGTCACGAATGGAAGAGAGGTATAAGAATATCATGGAGAAAAATCGAGTCCACTTATCTACCTTTGTGATCTTGATCTTAGCCTCGGCGCCACAAGATCCGAGCGAGATGGCCTTTTGGACGAGGTTGACAGGCTTAAGGCAAAGCTTCATCACCAAATGGGATTCCCTCGTTATTGAACAATCATACTCTATGTATTAGATGAGGAGGAAAACCTTGGAAGAGGCCAAGGTTGGCATCATTGATATTGATAATGAGATTGCCAAGGCCAAAATGCAGGAGTTAACTGCTCGCAAACATCTCCTAGCTCAGCCTGATGAACCTGACTCTTCTGTTGCTAGTTACGAATTTTCGGGTACCGAGGGGGAACTTGAAGAAAATGATGATGAAGGCTAAGATCCTGCACCAGCGGCAGATGCTGTAACGACCCGACTGGGCGTTTTTCTTTTTCGAATACTTTCCCCTAAATAATACTCTCGGTATGTGCTTTTACTTTTTATGACTTGCAAGGATGGTTAGTTCGGGATTTGGAAGGGTTTGGGTTAAAATCGGAACGCTTGGTTCCTTAAGGTTGGCTTAAAAGGCTAAGTTTGACTTCGGTCAACGTTTTGAGTAAACAACATCGAAATCAGGATTTGACATTCCAATAGGTTTATATGATGATTTCGGACTTGAGCGTATGTTCGGATCGGGTTTTGGATGACTCAGGGCTATTTCTGCGGTCACTTTGAGAACCACATAACCATTATGCGGTCGCATATGCAACCGCATACCTGTGTTGGGGCACCCATTTTCTTAATTTAAAATCCGACCTTCATTCGTTAAAACACCCACCTTAGGCCATTTGAACATACATTTCTGAAAAAATTTAGAGTGAGGAAAAGAGATCATAGAAAAAGGAAGTGGTCTTCCTCTATTGTTCTTCAATCCTTGCCTAAACACCTTGGAGAATTAATAAGAAAGGCACCTAGGTCTCCTTCCCAATAGGTAAGCTTCTATCACCCAAACTCTTAATTCTATATTGTAGTTATATTGGGCCATTAGTGAGGTAATTCATTGGGATAAGGGTAGTTACCTTGCATGCATGTGATCCTAAAGTATGCGGGGAGTGTTGAAACAAAGATAGGAGAGAATGGGGAATGGGTTGGGGTAATCTTTCACTAAAAAGGGGCCATGAGACCTTAACAAACACATAATGTTTGATATAATGCTCAAGTGAGCTAGGTCTATGATTAATTTCCAAATTATGGGTTCAATTGTGCTACATTGTTAAATAGATTGAAGGTGCCAAAGGTTCCGAAACTTGTTGTAGGAATTAAGGAAAACTCAATTAAGGTATGTATGTCTAACTATTTTCTTCTTAGAATCGAACTCTTGGTGTCCGAATAATTGGTGTAAGTTCTGACTTGATCATACTAGAATTGATTGCCTTAATGTGTTGTGTTGAAAGATTTATGTTCCATAATTGTTCTAAATGTTTACCATGTAATCATGCTATTTGAGAACGTAATTATGATTTCCAAGCTCTTTCCCTTATGTGTGCAATATATGATAGTACTTATCGACATGGATGATGATGTTATTTGAACGAATAAAAAGGGAAAGACTTGAATTGTAAAATGCGTCGAAGTGCCAAGAACTACTTAATAAATGAGGTTGTTTGTTCCATGTAATTAAAGATGGGAATGAAATGTGAATTGAGTGAACAATTGAAAGAGGTGATGTCTCAAGTGAGATGGCTTAGCCGATCGGGCCGAGATCAGACATCATGACGTACACATAGTGGTACTTATGCTGGATTTACTGATTATTATTGTGGGTATGAGTGATGTCTCACTTGAGATGGCTTAGTCGGTCGGGTCGAGACCAGACTCCGTGTAAGAACACAGTGGCATTGTGAGTTGTGGCACTTGGCACTAAGATTATCAACCTAAAAAGATGGAAAATTGGATTGGAAACTTTGTGATCCTTACTTGGTGTTTCTTTTGTATTTTCTGTGAAACACTTATTGATTATTATGACTGCCTTCTCTTGCTTCACTATTCATTCTACTAAGATTGGTGTTTTCCTTTACATACTAGTACTATTCGATAGTACTAACATCCCTTTTGCCGGGGGCGCTACATCTTTGAATGAATGTAGGTGGTTCCATCGCAGATAGCGCTGATCGCCAGTAATGGTGCTCTCCCTCTCTCTCCTCACAGCAGTCTTGGTGAGCCCCATTTCTTCTTGGGGTAATGTAGTTCTTCTTTTGTATAAGTTACCACATTTTGAGGTATAGTCGAGGCCTTGTTGCCGGCATTGTCATGATTGTCTTTTGTATCATTAGAGGCTACGTAGACGTTTATGTGGGTCATGTATGGGTATTGAAGTGGTAACTAGATTAAGTTGTATTTTGAAACTCTTTCCCCACTAAATTGTAAACTATATGTACTTTTGGAAACTTAACTATGGCATTATGTATATAATGAAAATAGACTAGCTACATTTATGCATGTATATCTGATCCCTCCCCTATTTGGTAGATGGTAACGTATCTTCTTTTCGGATCATGAATGATTCGGGTAGGAAAGGTCTAGTAAGCTTGCTCGACCGGGTTCAATCGGTTGAGCGCCGGTCGCGCTCTCCGGGGTGTTATTATCAACCCTTTGAACCGCTTTATTTGCAGGAGCTCGAGGAGGAACATGACCTCTTCCGTCCCGTTGTTGGAAGCACCTAATAATGCTTGCTTTAATTCTTCCATGACTTGGTCTTGCCCCGAGAGATGGCCTATGATGGTCTTTTGCTACTCTATCAAGATCCTTGCTGCTTTCGCAACATGCTCGTTCTTAGCGTCATCGCTAGTCGTTTCCTTCACATATCGGGGATATTGTCCTCCATGGACTTGAATTTCTACTTCCTCTTAGTTGCAAGTGTCGCTAATTGAATCCTCATGTTCGGATTCTCGTGTGCCTTAACGTTGTGCGCAATGTTGAAATTGTTAGCTGCCAATGTTTTCTTCCGATTTTTGCTAAGAAATAAAGAACCAAACAAGTTAGCGATATATGCAAGGATCAAATCAATTCCGCAATTATCTGGGCCCCACGATGGGCGCCAAACTGTTTACCCGTAAAATAGAACAATTGAATTTTTTGTGTGGATTAAAGACAAGTGACTCATTCTAACTGTAACGACCCAAAATCCATTAAAGGTCGTGATGGCGCTAGACACCATTGTCAGGCCAACCAACAATAAATACTTAAATTTGGTTCTCATTTAAATATTTTAGAAATCACATTTCCCTTCAATTAAATAGTAAAAGATTGGATTTACAGAATAAATAATAATATTTTTAACAATTTTAATACATGACAACCCATAATCACCTAACAAATGGTGTCACAAGTGCATGAGCATCAACTAAGAATATAAAATATAATACAACATTTGTCTGGATTTCAAATTGGACACGAGCAATATAAATACTCTGAAGGAGACTCTGCTGGCTACGAGTCATAATATGGAGTGCACTTACCTAAGTCTCCGCATGCATACGCGACTCTTCTCTCACAAGGCCGCTAAACATAAATGCACCTGCATAAAAATATGCAGCAACTATAGTATGAGTATGTAAATCAACGCGTACCCAGTAAGTATCGCGTCTCACCTCGAAGAAGTTGTGACGAGGTTGGACTCCAACACTCGCTATGGGCTATCAATAAAATGCCGATATTATAATTAACCATGAATTATATAAAACAGATGAAGGCTCAATAATCAATAAGTAAGTCAACATTTCTTTTATTATTTAGGAAATCTCCATCTTTGGTTTCGTCATTTAACAATTTATATCTCAGGCCAATGAAGCAATAACATATATTATTAATTCTAAAGATTTATCATGCGCAACAATGCCGAGGTTGTACAACCCGTTCCAACATAAATAACTGTACACTGCCGAGGATCGAACGACACGAACCATAGATGCATCTATCTGCTACCGAGGCATTCAGCCCGCTCCACAAAAAGAGAACACATTTAAAACAATCAATTCAAGATTCATTAAGGGGCAATTATTCAAGAAAATACCGATTCTCATTGACGGTCAAGAAAATGAAGTTTAACCTTTTATATTTCTTATATCAAGTTTCAATATGATTTAAGCAATTAAATTAACAAGTAGGGTGCAACACCGCAAGTATAACATGACTGGGTCCTAGACTACCCAGACATAAGCATAATAGTAGTTACGCACGGACTCTCATCACCTCGTACGTACGTAGCCCCCACAAATAGGAGCACATAATAATTTGATTCACCTATGGGGTTATTTCCCTCTTACAAGGTTTGAAAGGAGATTTACCTCACTCTAAAGTCCCATAACCGGTTCCAACACCGTTCCAACAACTCCAACAGATGCCTATCGCTCCAAAACTAGTCAATAAACGTGCAAATCCATAAATATACACTCTAATACTCATTATAATCTAATTTGTAACAACTCCTAATTCCTCTTGAAAAGTCGATAAAAGTCACCCTCGAGCCCACGTGCCCGGATTTTAATTTTTTTTGAAGATAAGCTTTGCCCATAACACCACAAACTCAATTATATAATTTATTATAAATTCATGTCTAATTTCGTGGTCCAAATCCAAAACTATATATTTCTATGTTTCTTTCAAAACCCCACAATTTCTATCAATTTTCATGCTTGAATCGATGTAAGAACCATGTATTTAACTCACAATACGAAGAAATCACTTACCCTATTATAGTTGATGAAGATGGCACTCCAAAATTGTCTCCCATGGACGAAATGAAGTGGAAATGAGCCAAACCCCCGATTTAAAGAGAACACACTGTCCAACGTTCCTTCCACCTACAGTGACCTGACCGCTTATGCGGCTCCGCAGGTGCGGTCAAAATTCTGCTCCTGCGGTCCTCACTGTCCAGCCAAGAACTCGCAACTGCGGAAGTCTTTTCACTTTTGCGGGCATCGCAGGTGCGACCTGCTCTCGCGCAGCTGCACATAATCAAGAACCTGCGGTTCTGATCCAATTCGCTTCGGCGACTCTCCTAGCTCAACCAATTCTCGTTTTCGCGAGCAACTCGCTGCACCCGCGATCCGCACCTGCGGCCAAAATCACGCAGGTGCGATTACACCAGAAGCATTAAGCTTTAGAAATTCTTAAAACCAAAATCGATCTGTTAACCTTCCGGAATCCACCCGAGGCCCCCGGGACCTTAACCAATTATACCAACGCGTCCCAAACACATTACGAATTTAGTCGAGTCGTCAAATCACATCCAACAATGCTAAAACCATGAATACCACCCCAATTTAAGCTTAATGAACTTTAGAACTTCAAACATCAACATTAAATTCCAAACCTATCAAATCACGTTCGATTAACCTCAAATTTTGCACACAAGTCACATTCGACATTACCGACCTACTCCAACTTCTGAAATCGGAATCCGAACCCGATATCAAAAAGTCCACTCCCGGTCAAACTCCTCAAAAACCTTCAAATTCTTAACTTTCGCCAAATGACCCCCAAGTGACCTACAGACCTCCAAATCCACTTCCGAACGCACTCCCAATACCGGAATCACCATACGGAGCTATCCTAGACTCGGAATCCTGAACGGACATCGATAACATTGAAATACACTTCAACCCAGTTTTATGAGATTCTTCCAAAATCTCAACTTCCACAATAGGCACCGACACCCTCCGGGTCATCCAAAAATCGATCCGGATATACGCTCAAGTCCAAAATCATCATACAAACATGTTTGAAACTTCAAATCCCGATTTCGAGGTCGTTTACTAATAAATCACACTTTGGTCAATTCCTCCAACTTAAGGCTTTCGAAATTAGAATTTTCTTTCCAAATCAACTCTGAACTCCCCAAAATCCAATTTCGACCACGCGTACAAGTCATAATACCTGAAGTGAAGGTACTCAAGGCCTCAAACCGCCGAACGACGCTCTAGAGCTCAAAATGACACGTCGGGTTGTTACACTAACTAAAATGATAAATAAATCAAATTAAAAGGAAGACTTAGCGTTAAAATAAAATAAAAATAACAAGCCTGGCTAGTGGAGTAGTGCTTCCGAGGACAACAATAAGAGTACTATCAGACAGAAAGTAAAGTTTAATTATTTAGCTTGAGAGTTAAGTATAACATATGTTTTGCCAGAGATTTTGTATGTTATAATGGTTGTTGAAGTCACTATTTATAGCTTTCCCTATGAAATAAGATCCTAGGATCAAGCCCCTCTTAAATGACAATAAAGGGATCATTGATGAATGTGTAACGACAGGCCATGAATGCCAAAATTCTCTGCAACGACTGCCTTTTTTATACTAGGGTATGTTCTTCATTAAATGTCATCTGGTGGCAAACATTCGACCTTCTCCCATTAGTTATGCTTTCCTCGGGGTCTATCCGATACCATTTATAACTGTTGTCCCTGGTCTTAGTTCTCACTGGATTTATCTTTCATCTGTCTCCAGTTTCACGTGTCACGATATTATTCGATCATTTAATATGAACACATTTTATGTTATACAGGAAAGGGAAGGGGGGGATAAATAAACGCTCGTAAAGTTGGAATGTATAATCGAGTTTTCCGGACAAGTTTAGTAGGAACTTATGTATTTTACCTATTTTTAAGTAACCTTTTCCAAAAATCAACCTATCTTCATAAGTGCTTTTTAGCAAACATGATACAGTATCCATAGTACTTCATCTTTGTTATATTTCTCAATCGAAGTAAACAAATAGTTCTCTCTCCGTTTTTTATCTAGTTATCCTCCTCTTTTCACTCCAATAGAAAATATTTTCGGACAATATAAGCGGAGTCATGATTTAAAATTTATGAAAATCGTCATGAGAATTCCTTCTGTTCACGACTTTTTATCATAAATCTTGTAATTTTCTTTTCTGCAATCCGAAAGATCAAATATCTATTTATTCTCAGATGCGCGTGCAATTGTATTTATATATTTATATATACATATGTACAAGTCTCTTCATTAACTATTCATATTTGTTTAAGATTAAGAATATATCTGTTGTTAGACAACAATTTACTCAAGTCTCTTTTATGATTTAATTTGGTTTCTAGTTCTAATGAATTGACATCAACAACAACAACTACCCAGTAAAGTCCTACAAAATGGGGTCTGGGGAGGGTAATGCGTACGGAGATCTTACCTCCCATCCCGATAGGGCAAAGAGGATGTTTCCAATCGACCCTAAGTATAAGAAATAAATAAAAAAAAANGTTTTTCCAACAACCCACAAAAAAAAAAAAAAAAAAAAAAAAAAAAAAAAAAAAAAAAAAAAAAAGACAAGTGACATGTTTCCACAAAATTTGCAATTTATTTTCTAATTAAACTAGGGATATCTATTAATTCCTTTAATCAGGATGTCCTTATAATTATCAATCACCGTAAAGGGATTTTTTAACTTTTTAGTTTCCGTTGTGTAATTTGTGTCCATTTTCGTTATTTTTAACATTTTCCGTTACAAGTAAAGTGCCAATATTTTTTTCTATTGATGTTAATGCATTTCCAAAATTTTAAAATCATAAAATCTGAAAGTTTTTCTCTTTTAAGTACATTCACATTTACTTTGGTAAGCATATTAAAATATTTTATAATTGAAGTTAAATTTCAGATCTGGTTATTATTAAGTTGAATGCTTGATTTTCACTATTGGTAATATATTTTCCTTTTAAAGTTAAATGATAAATTTATTTCTATTTGTGCAAGTAAAGAATTTGATTTAGTTACTGTAAAGGTTCAAAAGTTTTTGGTAAATAACTAATATTCTATCATTTTATGTTCATAATTGTTAATTATTACTCCTCTGGTCCAAAATAAGTGATTTTTTTGCTTGTTTTTCACACAGATTAAGAAACCCACATTTTAGCATTAATTAGCAATGAAATTGACCATATTAATAGAGGCGGATCCAGGATTTGAGGCTTATGGGTTCCTACCGTAATTTTAGATTAAATATGCAATAATATCTGGGTTCACAGTTAGATATTTATAAATATTTAATGAATTTTTTAATACAAATACAAGGTCTACGCAAAAGTTACTAGGTTCTCAGGAACCCGTATTCTATTCTCTAGGTCCGCCCTTGCATATTAACCTTTACTATCCGACATAAATACTCCTAACACATACTCCAACACTATTTACTCCAAAGGCAATGTAGGAAAAAATAATTAACTCATTCTTGAAATTTGGAAAAACCACTTATTTTGGAGCACAAGAAAAAGGCCAGAAAATCAATTTTTTACTATAATTTTCAATATGAAAAAAATTACTTTCTAGTTTAATATTTTGCTAGAAATTCAATTACCATAACTTCGTAACATGCGTATATAAATACTCTTGTCATATTATCATTTTTTGTAAGCCACATTTCTTGAAAACAATTGAGAAATAAATTTATTTAATTCTTGCAATGGTTAAGGAGAAGAAGACAGCAGGACGCCAATCAATTCCTTTGAAAAGAATAGAAGACCCAGAGGATCGGTACGCTACATTCTCTAAGCGTCGGTCAGGGTTATATAAAAAAGCAAGTAAAGTGGTTGAAGAATGTGGCGTAGATATAGGAATAGCTCTTTTCTCGCCGGCTGGTAATCCATTTTCCTTTTTTCACCCAACGCCTAATCTGTTCTTAGATCATGTTGAGAATCCTAACGTAGAATTAAGCGAAAGTACAAAACTTGTTGCTGCATATACACGAAATAAGGTAAACCAAATCAACAAAAGGATTGATGTGATTGAGACAATAGAAGAGGCTGAAAAAAGTAAAATGGTTTTACTTGAACAATTGAACAAAACTAGACAGATAAATCCGTGGGAATGCATTAACCAGTTCAATGCAAAGGAGATAACCAAATATGAAGCATGGTTAAATGGCGTTGTTTTTGGATTGGAAAATCATTTAAAACAACTAGAAAATGGAGCTTCATCTTCATCACAAGCACATCTGGATAATGCAGATAACTCATCTGGATAGTGTGTGCTTTTAATTCCTTTTCTTTTTTCTTTTGTTTCAATGATGGTACGACTACATGTATCCTATGCTTTTTATTAATGAATAAAATATATTCTGTCCTTTAATATATGTTGGTAATTAATCACTTTAAATTTATGACCTGTATAACTTTATAAAGTCATAACATCGCTTACATAACTAGCTATCTCGTTACAAATCCATCATCCTATGTAACATGTAGCCTACAAAATCAAACAAAAATATAACTCTGAACTAATCTATGTATTCCAGTTGTAGCTCTAATGTTGCAAGTGTACACGTGCAATGGCATTTCAATATCTAGCCCTTCTTTAAAAAATCCCTAGATTCCTCTCCATACAAATTGCATGCGATGTTTCTGCATACACCATGCGGAATAGTTTGGCTCTTCGGGATTCTCCTTTTGCTTTCTGAAGTATCGATTGTAGGTGTTTGTAACGATCCGACCAATTATTTTGAGCATTTGCATTTCGTTTAGTAGTTTGACGGTATGAGTAACTTCGTATGATGTATTACGACTTGTGTGAATCATCGGTTTTGGTTTTCAAGTTATTCGAAATCGTTTTGGAAGAATGAATTTCATAATTTAAGCTTTAAGCTGGAAGAATTGACCAAATTTGATTTTTGGGAATTTGACCTCGAAATGAAGTTTTAATAGTTTCATTAGGTCCAGATGGTGGTTTTGGAGTTGGGCGTATGCCCGAATTCGCATTTGGATTTTTCTAGAAGGATTCAACACTAATTGGCGAAATTTGAAAATTTTGAAGGTTTGGAAAATTCAGAAGTTCGACTGGAAGTTGACTTTATGGATATCATATTCGGATTGTGGTTCCGGGAATTTGAATAACTTCGTTATGTCATTTGATACTTGTGTGCAAAATTTGAGTTCATTTCGGGTTGATTTGATATGTTTCGGCGCGAGTTTTGGAAGTTGAAAGTTCAAAGTTCATTTAAGTCTGATTTGAGGTGCGATTCATCATTTTGATGTATGTATGTGTGATATGAGGCTCAAGTAGGTCCGTGTTATATTATGAGACTTGTTGGTATGTTCGGACGGGGTCCCGAAGGGCTCGGGGGAGTTTTAGACAAAGCTACTGATCACGAAGGTCCAGCTGCGAGTGCGAAGTGTAATTTGGTCCTACGAATTTGTTGTTTTCCGTGAATTGATATAAGGAACGCGTTCGCAAAAGGTAAGTTGATTGTGTTTTTCCTTCCCGATGAGGTGTCGCGTTCGCATAGAGCTTTAGTTGAGGAGCTAGAGGAAATGTCTTCGCGTTTGCGAAGTAGCAGCCGCGTTCGCAGAGGGTTGGTTCTGTTGTGCATCGCGTTCGCGAGGAATATGCCGCGAACACGTAGTCTCTTTTGTGCTGGTGTATTTTGTTCATCGCGAATGCGATGGTCTTCTCGCGTTCGTGAAGGGTATTGCTGGAGCAGTATTATAAAGTATTCTATTTCAGGGGGTTTTGGCCGTTTTAGCATCTTTGGAACTATGGAGCTCGGAATGAGGCGATTCTTGAAAAACAATTTCACCATGTGGATTGGGGTAATTGTTCTTTTGTCTTTTTTTGATTTTATATCATGAATCTATCTTCATTTTTAGCATTTGATTGCGGGTCCAAAAGAGAACTTGGGGTTTTTGGCTAATGTTTCATATAGCGAATTCTTGAGTTTTGAACATCGATTCGAAGTCGGATTTGAGTGAAGCTAGTATGGTTGGACTCGTAAATGAATGGATTGTCGGATTTTGTGAGTTTCATCGGGGTTTGCGGTGCGGGCCCAGGTTGGACTTTTGGGTCGATTTTGGGCTTTTGACTAAAAGATTCGACCTTTATCATTTATAATTACTTCCTTGGACTTTATTTGATGTATTTGAGTTGCTTTTGGTTAGTTTTGAGTTGTTCGAAGGCGGGTACGCGCGAGATGGCATTTTGGAGCATCGTTGCTTGCTCGGTATTGGATTTGTCTTGTTCGAGGTAAGTATAACTTCTAAACTTGGTGATGAGGGTATGAAACCCGAATTTCGTGTTATGTGTTTGCTGTTAAGGTGACGCACATGCTAGGTGACGGGCGTGTGAGCATGCACTGTGTGAATCGTAACTCTGTTACTTATGTGATACTGTGTACTTACTTGAGCTTATCTAAAACCATGAAACCTCTACATGCTAGAGCTATTGAGTTGTGATCTATGTTAGAAACCATGTCTAGGCTTCATAATTATTCTGTTGGGACCCACTGTGGTCATAACTGTTGTTGAGATATTTGCTTACATTGAAATTTCATACTCAGTCATGTTCATTCATTTCATATCATATCTTAGTCTATGTTGCTATATATTGACACATCATATCATCATTTTTGGGCAAGTTTCATGGCATTGTGAGACCGAGAGACTAGAGATATTGATGACTAAGTGAGGCCGAGGGCTTGATTATAAGGTTATTGATACCATGGCACGTGAGTTGTCGTTCAAAAGGTGAGTTATCCGTGTGGATGCAGATATTGATACTATAGCACGTGAGTTGTCCGGGCAGCACGTGAGTTGTCCTCGTGGATCCATATATTAATACTATAGTCCGTGAGTTATCCGTGTAGCACGTCAGTTATCTTTGCATCACGTGAGTTATCTGTGCAACACGTGAGTTATCCGTGCAACACGTGAGTTGTCCGTGCAGTTTATAGCACTTTGGTTGAAGGAGCCCCTCCGAAGTCTGCACACACCCTAGTGAGTGCAGCTGATTTATATTGAGGGATGGATCATCCCTAGACATAGATCTTGTCCGAATCTATTATACATGGGGATGGATCTTCCCCACAGGCTGGATTGGCCCTACGCAGTACTGAGTGACCGATGGTCAGTTGGCCATATACAGTACATAGTGATTGAGCATGATGAGTGAAAATAGTGAGACATGGAGATTGAGTACTCTGACAGTGTGAGTACATGAGTTCATTTCTGAGATACATTGCATTTGACATGCACATTTGACATACATGCATAGATATGCATTTTTTTCTTATGTTGTACGAGATTGCATCATTCATGATTTCACCTGCATAGTGACATGTAAGCATAGAGATGTACTTTCCTCATGCGGTCTGTAAAAAGAAATATCTTAAGTATTGTTACTTAAAGTTATATTTACATTATGCAATTAATTTGAATAGATTTGGTCATTTGGAGTTGGGTACTCGTGGCAAGAACGCGATTTCAAGTTGATTTGAACGGTTTAGGTAAGTGTATTGCCTAACTCTGTGTTGGGGACTTCCCCTTAGGATGTTTGATGTTATTTGTTGTGTGGGCGCCGTGTACGTGAGGTGGCGAGTACGTACATGGGCCGTTATTGCAAAAATCCCAGTTTTCTTTCTTAAATCATAAACTGTTCTTTCTCCTATTAAATTGCATTAATGTATTAAACTATTTAGCTTAGATTAGAAAAATATGCTTACGTGTCTAATTGTCTAATTGATACTCTGTGCGCCATGCTTAGTAAGATTACTACTTTTTCTTACATGTGATTAGATGAAATGTATAAATTGATGATATGCATGTCATTTATCTTGCATCACATATTTATTTTGGGACTACCGACGTATTCCGAGAGATCTCGATGTACTGCCTATTTAAATTGGGACTACATACATATTCCGGGAGATTCTCATGTACTGCATATTTAAATTGGTACTACGTACATATTTTGGGAGATCCCCATGTAATGCATATTTATTTTGGGACTACGGACGTATTCTGAGAGATCCTATGTATTGCATAATCATCTGGAACTACGGGACGGTATCCCGGGAGAATTCTACTTTGTGTTTACCTTGTTCTGACCCGAGGGCTCCCTTTACTGTTAAGTTTTTCGGCCATTTTCATTAACCGTTTATTGTAGGATTTACTTATCTCTTTTACTGTTTTAAATTGTTTATATTGATTCCAGTAGGGCCTTAACCTGACCTCGTCACTACTTGACCGGGGTTAGGCTTGGCACTTACTGGATACCAAATGTGGTTTACTCATGCCCTTTGCTGCACATATTTTTTGTGTGCAGATCCAGGTACGAGCTATCAGCCTTGTGGATAGTATTTGCTGCTGAATCTAGGAGACTACAAGGTATTTCTGCCGCATCCGCAGAATCCTCGGAGTCCCCTTCCATTCTATCGTTTAGAGTCTTCTTATGTACTTTCCAAACTTGTTTTAGAGTACAGTAGTTATTAGAAGCTTGTGACTATTTGTGATATTCAGGGTCATTGGGAAGGATATTTTGTACATGTCGAGCGGCATCGTTATGTTATTCAGATTATGTCCTTATTTTCTTTATTTATTGTATTTTATTAAAGTTTTACCCGCAAGATTAGGCTTACCTAGTCGTAGAGGCTAGGTGCCGTCACGATACCTTTCGGAGGGTAAATTGGGTCGTGACATAAATTTTTATTTCCCATTTATGCACTAATTAAAAATCAGCTATTTTTAAAAATGTTAAAAGAAACAAGATATGGTTGGTTCAATGTTGACTTGCCTAGGAGAACCGTTGGGCGCCATCACGTCCTATAGGAGAATTTGGATTGTGATAGTAACTTTCGTGGGGTTTTATATATCCGTAGATAATAATTACCAATGAAGTTATTTAAAGCGAGTTTTTGTTGGCATGAAAATCTACAATAAGCTGTTTTATTAGCAGATTTTTATTGTGATGGCTAGAAAAAACCCCTTTGTAAAATGTATTTTTCAAAATTTAGGGTCAAAGTTGAATTCCCTCGTAAAAGAAGGTATATATATTGGAAAGCTTCTATCGTTAGATAAAAAAGGAAAATTTAGCCCATTTTGGTAACAACAATGGTAAATCTAACCCCAATTATTAGAAGAGGGTAATCTGAATCATTTCAGAGTTCATGACAGATTTGGTAATTTGCCCATTATAAATGAATTAAAAGGCAAATTCTAATCTCTTTAGATTAGAAGATCGAGAATCTTTAAATAATTTTCGTATTCGACTATTAGAAAAGAATTAATTCATAATTTAATGACATCATTTACGGCCATGCACAAGTCACTACTATTGTATATACAGAGCCACTTCACAAGTCAAGTAAGAATATCAATATACACGACATAAATATAGTTGTTCGTGAATTGATCATTGATTAGTTGTATATCTGTAACTATAAAAGTTACTTCTTCCTGTATAAACTAAAATCACATTATTCAAGAGAATGTAGTTGATATTATACTCTTTTTTTCATATTATTCAAGTGTAAAATTACTGTATAAATTTGACAGTTTACGTCGTATAAACTAAAATTACTGTAATTAGATGAATATGATAAATAAGAAAACTTGACTTTAATAATATAGTCAATCTATTATATACCTTTGACGAGGAGGTTAAAAGGCGCTTTTGGGAGGCGCTGGATGAGGTGGTGAAGGGTATTCCGTCTACGGAGAAGTTATTCATATGAGGGGATTTCAATGGTCATATTGGGTCGTCTGTTGGTGGTTATGGTGAGGTGCACAGTGGCTTCGGCTTTGGTGATAAGAACGGGGGTGGTACCTCACTGTTGGATTCCGCTACAGCTTTTGAGTTAGTGATCGTGAACTTTATGTTTCCGAATAGGGAGGAACATTTGGTTACTGTTCGGAGTATGGTGGCTAAGACTCAAATTGACTATCTCTTCCTTAGGAGGTGTGATAGGGGGTTGTGCAAGGATTGCAAGGTTATCCCGAGTGAGAACCTCGCAACTCAACATAGGCTCCTGGTGATGGACGTCGGTATCTTGATGAAGAGGAAGAAGAGGTTTGGACGGGTCCAATCGCGAATCGGGTGGGGATCTTTGTCTAAGGATAATGTGTGGGAATTGGAGGGAGGCTGACGACTATGGGTGCATGGAAGAGTGGTAGGGACGCTAGCCCTATGTGGTTGGAAGTTTCGAAAGGTTACTCTGGCAGGCACCGAGGCGACTGGTGGTGGAATAGCGTGGTCCAAGGTAAAGTGGAAGCCAAGAAAGCGTCTTAAATTAAACTAGTAGAGAGCACCAACGAGGATCAGAGGAGAGCGAACAGAGAAAGATATAAGGAGGATAGGAAGGAGGCAAAATTAGCGGTCACAGAGGCTAAGACTGCTGCATTTGGTCGGCTGCATGAGGAACTTGGGGGCAAAGGTGAGGACAAGAAGTTCTTTCGGTTGGCCAAAGCGAGAGAGAAGAAGGATCGTGACCTAGATCAAGTGAGGTGCATCAAAGACGAGGAAGGTCGAGTATTGATGGAAGAGACCCAGATTAGGCAAAGATGGCAGTCGTACTTTCATAAGCTTCTAAATGAAGAGGGGGTGGAAACATCGTGTTAGGGCAATTGCGGCACTCCGAGAGCCATCACGACTTTAGGTATTGTAGGCGCATTAAGGTTGAGGAGGTCATGGGTTTGATGGGTAAGATGAGTCGGGGCAAAGCGATCGGGTCAAGCGAGATTCCAGTAGAGTTTTGGAGATATGCGGGTAGAGCAGGCTTGGAGTGGTTGACTAGGTTGTTTAATGTTATCTTCAAGACAAAGAGGATGCCTGATGAGTGGATGTGGAGTACAATAGTTCCGGTGTACAAGAACAAAGGTGATATCCAGAATTGTAACAACTAAAGGGGTATCAAGTTACTAAGTCATACCATGAACGTTTGGGAAAGGGTGGGGGAAGGGAGGATAAGGAGGGCGGTGTCCCTTAACCTAAAGGGGAAAAAAAACAAGAATTAAAAAAATCGATAATGGAGTTCTTAAAAGCACCAAATTTAGAAAGTGCAGATCAATCCATAACATAAGATACTTTTATGCTGTGCAAGATCTTTTAATTTCCATTTACATTTGACCATGCATATGTCGTAAGACAGATGTCTATTTCTGAAAACGGGTTTAGTAAACTACATTATCCACTATATATATATATATAATTTTAAAAATATCCACTATATCTTTTTTTTAATCTTAGATATCTTTACATGGTCGTAAAGTCTTTTCTTTTTATAGTAGCTAGGTTTAGATAAATGACGAGTAAATAGATTGACGGCACTCATGTGCATGGACATTCTTCAGCAAACATCATTATTTCCTTAAGTAGGTATATTACTTTCCATAATGTTTTAGTTTCAGTTTTTATTTCTGTCTTGCTCATGTTTTGGCTCCTCTTGATTTTAATCTATTTTTGTGCTGATCATCATGTTAATCAATGAAAGCTTGTTGTTTTAAAAATGTCTCAATTTCTAATTTAGCTTACATTATTGGTTTCTTGTGTTGATTAATCATGTTTTCCCCTGTAGTTGCCTAATTTGGCCATGAATAAGAATTAAAAGCTGGTAAGTATCATTTTGCAACTTTTCGATGATGCCAAAAGGGGGAAGATTGATTGTGTTTTCAGTGTTTTCAACATTTTTCAAAAAGTGATATTTATAACCTAATGACCCTGGTTCTTGATGATTAATGCTTAAAATATATACAAAGTGTTTAAAGTGTATACATGATAAAAGCACAGAGTTTGTCATCATCCAAAAGGGGGAATTTGTTGGCCCATGTCACTGAATGGGTTTTGAAGATTGACAAAAGATGACAAGTTGAACCAGGTCCATCATAGCATACACATCTGAACGGAACAGTTGGCACAAGAATCATACTTGCATAGGAGACATCAGTGGTTGATGAGTATCAAAGAACTAGGAGAATGTCTTCTAATACGAAAAGGTTGCAAACTGATAAAGATGACAGAAGTTGATTTCAGCTAGGACAGAAATAGAGGAAGGAAGTTGAGTTACAATCAAACTCGTTTACCCAGGAAGAGTTGGATCAGAATTGAATCATGGACTCAACAAACGGACTCTATAAATACTCAATGCATTACTGCTGAAATTATTGTCGCACAAGTACTAAAAGTGAATCAAGATCTGAAGCAAAAGTCTCAGAGATATTTTGCAAGCACAATTGTTGTGCGATACAAAGGCTACAGTTCAACTAGAAGAAACAGTTCCATCGTTTGTGTATTGAGTCTAGTTGATTGTAGTAGAAGTTTTAACATTGTATCTTTTCAGCTTTCATAGAAGCAATTAGAATAGGTACACAATGTTCAAGTTAGAGTTAGCTTGAAATCTGTAGAAATTAGCTAGAGGCTAGTTGATACAAAGAGGATTAGAGTTAGTCCTAGGATTACAAAGGAGTTTATTTTGTAAGTCCGTTTTGGCTCAGAGTTTTAGTGAGGAGTTTGAGAAAATCCCACTGAGGAGTAGGTCGTGGTTTTTTCACCTTTTGAGCCAGGTGTTTTCCATGTAAAAATAACTGTGTCTTTACTTTACTGCTTTATTATTCCGCAAACAGTAGTATGTAGTACTTTAAGAAGAACCAGGTTCTTCTCATTAGATAGCACTCGAAAATTGGGTGCTGCACAATTAACTTATAATATTGTGTAGTATTGACGTCTAAAACATCAGTCTTGTTTGGTGGATGGAATTTATTCAGAATTTTCTTGACCAACTCCTCCCATGTTGCAATAGAGTTGATAGGGAGAGAGTTGAGCCAAGTCTGGGCAACTCTTGTCACTGAGAACGGAAACAATAACAGTCTTAGTGCTTCCGGAGTAACATTTGGCTGCCTCTGAGTCTTGCAAATAGACAGAAAATTCTTTAAGTGTTGCTGAGGATCCTCCACGTATGACCCCGAAAATAGCCCTTTATTCTGCAACAAGTGCATCATATTATTTGTAATCTAAAAAGATTCCGCTTCAATCTGAGGGACCAAAATCGCGGTTGCCAAGTTGTCAGCAGTGGGTTGTGCCCAATAGTAAAGTGGCGCCTCAGGTACAATGGATTCCTGAGGCGCAACAATCCGTGCAGCTTGGTTATCTATCCCGTCCTCAGCATTAATGTTGTTTCTGTCATTCAACTCTGCCATGTCTGGTTCTATATGTTCAATGTTTGGTTGTTGTCTACTTCTGCGTTGGCCCTAATCAAGGCCTTGAAAACTTTTTCGGGATCTGGAAACGCTTCGAATACTTCACCAGTTCTCGAGTAGTTTCTAGGCATACACATGTTCCACCGATTTAACAAACGTTAGAAATTCAATATATGTATGAAATCAAAGAAAATCGACTATACTTAAGAATTTTCGAATTTCTTTCAACTACAACTGATAATACCATTAATTCCCTGGCAACGGCACCAAAATTTGGTCACGCTCAACTGTGTCTACTAAAACACAACGTGGGCATTGCAAATATAATCCGGGTTATTATGCCTAGAGTCGAATCCCACAGGGAATCAACGTATCAGCTGTGATTGTTAGATTACCACTTCTTATTTGTCAACTTTCTCAAACGTTTTAGTTATCACTTGATGTTGGTTTTATACTACTACAGTTAAACAAAATTAATAACTAACTAAATATTAACTAAAATGGAATGTAAACAATTGGATTAAGGATCTAAGGTTATGGTTTCCCCCGTTGGCGAACTCCCTTCTTGTGTATTTCCTATAGTTTTGGTTTAATTGTCTTTATATCAATCATGAACACTCTATTTATCACAAATCTTTCTCAAGTAATTATGATAATTTACTAGACGCACTTTCTCAAGTTACGCTAGCTATATTGCATTACGGTTCACTTAGACTGCACCCGAGGTATCGTTATTTCTAATCCAACCTCTAAACCCTCGGTTATGACTCTCGCCTATACTCTGGGAGTGGTGTTGTTCAAACAACTTCCTAAATACGCACTCTCTCTCAAGTAGATACGTAATAAATAGGCACAATTGATTGAGGGCCCTTCAATCAACTACAACAATAATGTAGTTGAACAAATATAGATGACAACCAATAAAACTAAATTAATTCCACACTTTGTTCATCCTCAACGGGTTCAACCAATAACCTTAGAATAATGAAGTTAGCTGCTCATGCTAAACAATAGCAAAACAATGCTAAATAATAGCAATAACCTTAGTGATTTAGTAAATTATTCGCCTCCACAGTGGTCCATCCGCGGTGGACTGCGGCCGCGGTGGACCTTGCTTCAGCTAACTTTGACTTTTTTTCTTGTGCAATCCAACGGGTATCTCTTTGAGTGGCCTCAAACTTCCGTAATTGACTCCAAATTGCTCCAAAGTTCTCTTCTCGTAGAATATATCCTGCACAGCACGAAAAACACTAATCAGAGCATTTTGTTATCAATATTTACATTAAAAACATCATAAAGTTTAGTTCATTAGGGGCGAAACTATAGTCTAATTTACCTATTATCAGTTGGCCAAAGAGAAAGAGAAGATGGCTCGCGACCTGGATCAAGTGAGGTGCATCATAGACGAGGACGGTCGAGTATTGATGGAAGAGACCCAGATTAGGCAAAGATGGCAGTTGTACTTTCATAAACTTCTGAATGAAGGGGGGTGGAAACATCATGTTAGGGAAATTGCGGCACTCCTAGAGCCATCGCGACTTTAGGTATTGTAGGCGCATTAAGTTTGAGGAGGTCGTGGGTTCGATGGGTAAGATAAGTCGGGGAAAAGCGATCGGTCCAGACGAGATTCCAGTAGAGTTTTGCATATATGCGGGTAGAGAAGGATTGGAGTGGCTGACTGGGTTGTTTAATGTTATCTTCAAGACGAAGAGGATGCCTGATGAGTGGAGGTGGAGTACAATGGTTCCGGTGTACAAGAACAAAGGTGATATCTAGAATTGTAACAACTATTGGGGTATCAAGTTACTAAGCCATGCCATGAACGTTTGGGGGAGGGTGGTGGAAGGGAGGATAAGGAGGGCGGTGTCCATATCAGAAAACCAGTTCAGGTTTATGCCGGGTCGTTCTACTACGGAAGCTATCCACCTTATCAGAAGGTTGGTGGAACAATATAGGGATATGAAGAAGGATTTGCATATGGTGTTTATTGACCTAAAGAAGGCGTATGACAATGTCCTCGGGGACGTCCTTTGGAGATGTCTGGAGGTGAAAGGTGTGCAGGTGGCTTACATTAGGTCGATAAAGGATATGTATGAGGGAGTTATGACTCGGGTTAGGACTGTGAGAGGTGACTCAGACCCTTTGTCAATGGTTATGGTTTACACCAAGGATCGGCGCTCAACCCGTTCTTATTTCCCCTGGCGATGGACGCATTGACACACCACATCCAAGGAGAGGTGCAATGGTGTATGTTGTTCGCTGATGATATAGTTTTGATTGATGAGATGCGAGGCGGCATTAATTGGAGACTGGAGGTATGGAGGCAGGCCCTGGAGTCTAAAGGTTTCAAGTTGAGTAGGACTAAGACAGAATATGTGGAATGTAAGTTCAGCGACGTCACGGGGGAAGCGGATGTGGAAGTCAGGCTTGACTCACAGGCCATCCCTAAGAGAAAAAGTTCTAAGTACTTAGGGTCAATTATCTAGGGAGATGGGGAAATCGAAGGGGATGTTACGCACCGTATTGGGGTGGGGTTGATGAAATGGAGGTTAGCATCTGGAGTCTTGTGTGAACAAGAATGTTCCATCGATACTCAAAGGTAAGTTCTATAGAGCGGTGGTTAGACTTGCCATGTTGTATGGGGATGAGTGTTGGCCAGTCAAGAATTCACATATCCAGAAGATGAAAGTAGCAGAAATGAGAATGTTGAGATGGATGTGTGGGCACACTAGGCTGGATAAAATTAGCAACGAAGATATTCGGGAGAGGGTGGGCGTGGCTCCGGTGGACGACAAGATGCGGGAAGAGCGACTTAGATGGTTCGGACACGTGCAGAGGAGAAGCCTAGATGCCCCGGTTAGCAGGTGTGAGCGGTTGGCTTTGGCAAGTACGAGAAGAGGTAAGTAGCGGCCTAATAAGTATTGGGTTGAGGTAATCAGGTGGGACATGGCGCGGCTTCAGATTTCCGAGGACATGGCTCTTGATAGGAATGTGTGGAGGTCGAGAACTGGGGTTGTAGGTTAATAGGTAGTCGAGCGGTTTTCCTCTTTGTCCCGGTTTCCCTCTTTGTACCGACGAGTATGATAGTGTTTTGTCTAGATCTGCTAGCGATTTATGTTGTGTTTCACACTTTTGCATAATATTTGTGTTACTGCTTTTTCATTTATTTGATGTCTCTCACGTTGCTGATATTATTTTTCGGGTTATGTTGTCATAGATACATTGTCTCTGAGCCGATGGTCTCCCGGAAACTACCTCTCTACCCCCTCTGGGATAGGGGTAAGGTCTGCCTACACTCTACCCTCCCAAGACCCCACTGGTGAGATTTTACTGGGTGGTTGTTGTTGATGATGACGATGATATTTCATTTGGCATGTGATTTATTATATCTTTTATGCATGAAAATGGTATTAACGTTTCTTCATATTTTGCATTGTTGATACAATAAATTTTCTGTAAGTCTTTCACAAATTTAAGAATTTTGCGGTATGCAATTTGTGTTGATCTTCGTTACATTTGACAATTTCCGTTTCAACTTTCAAGTTAAGTGTCAAATATTTTCAATCGATGTTAATGCATTTCCAAAATTTTAAAATCATAAAATCTGAAAGTTTTTCTCTTTTAAGTACATTCACATTTACTTTGGTAAGCACACTAAAATATTTTCTAATTCAAGTTAAATTTCAGATCTAGTAAATATTAAGTTGAATGCTTGATTTTCACTATTGCTATTTTTTTCTATAAGCATATTTATAATAATATATTTTTCTTTTAAAGTTAAATGGTAAATTTGTTTCTATTTGTGCAAGTAAATAATTTGATTTAGTTACTATAAAGGTTTGAAAGCCTTTGGTAAGTAAATCAGTTACCTCTTTAGTGACGTGCAAATCATATTCTAAGTATCAAATCAATTTAAATTTCTTACTGTAATTTTAGTATGAAGAAGATTACTTTCTAGTTTAATATTTGGTCACATTGTGAATAACTTCTTAACATGCAAATATAAATACCCATGATATTATAATTTTTTGAAAGCCACATTTCTTGATACCAATTGAGCAATAAATTTCTATTTTGTTCTAGCAATGGAGGAGGAGAAGAAGATCGCAATGGAGGAGGAGAAGAAGACTGCAGAGGAGAAGACGGCAATGGAGGAGGAGAAGAAGACTGCAGAGGAGAAGACGGCAATGGAGGAGGAGAAGAAGACTGCAGAGGAGAAGACGGCAATGGAGGAGGAGGAGAAGACGGCAATGGAGGAGGAGAAGAAGATGGCAATGGAGGAGGAGAAGAAGACTGCAGAGGAGAAGACGGCAATGGAGGAGGAGGAGAAGACTGCAGAGGAGAAGACGGCAATGGAGGAGGAGGAGAAGACGGAGGAGAAGAAGACGGCAATGGAGGAGGAGGAGAAGACTGCAGGGAAGAAGACTGCAGGGCGTAGAAAAATTCCTTTAGTAAAAATAGAAAGGGAAGACCACCGCTACGTTACATTCTCAAAGCGTCGATCGGGCTTATATAAGAAAACAAGTAAACTTGTTAGGGAAAGTGGCGCCGATATAGGAATAGTTCTTTCCTCGCCGAGTGGTAAGTTATTTTCTCTTTTTCACCCAACGGCTGATATAGTTTTAGATCGTTTTGATAATCCAAATATTGAATTAGATTATACTACACAACTTGTTGCTGCATATCTACATAACAAAGTAAACCAAAGTTGCGATAGGCTTAAAGAGTTTAAAACAAGAGAAAAACTTGCTTCCCAACAAATGCTTTTATTTGACCAGTTGAACGAGACTAGACAAATAGATCAGCGGGAATCGATTGACCAATTGAATGCTGATGATATAACCAATTATGAAGATTGGTTAAATGGCATTATCTTCGGCTTGGAAAATCATTTAAAGCAACTCGAGAATGGAGCTTCATCCTCGTCACAAGCTCCTCCAGAGAATGTATTTTAAATTCTTATGATTAGTGTGTACTTTTGTTTCTTTTTTCTTTTTGTTTCTATCATGGTACGATAGCATGTACTTCGCTCTATTAATGAAATATTATGTCCTTTTATATAAGCACGTCATGTCAAAATGGTTGGAAAGAAGGGGCGAGAGAGGGTTCGATTGAATTCCCATCATTGAAAAGGTTTACTGTGCAAATAGAGCAAAAAATAAATTTTTACTTACATATAAGTTGGTAATTTTGTTGATATAAGGAAATATCATAGTGAAATGGCAGATTGGATTCAAATATTACTTTATGTGTGTGTGGTATTTTTTTATTTTTGAAATTCTCTTATTTGAATTCCGGACACTACCACAAATGTGATCTTATACATTTAGTTACCAAACACAAAGAAAAACAGAACCAGACCTCTAAGGGAATTTTAAAAGAATGCAATGACACCACCTAGAACATCAAATATGCAAACCTGAAATGATTTTTGAACAACTTTTGTCGCTACTTGAGCTTAAAATTATTTCCGGAAAAAAAATGAACAATTATGTGTAAAAGATTGGTTTTACGAATCAAACGGTATTATTTTTCGATAAAATGGATCAAATAAGACCCCTTTTTGACCATGTTTATTGTCCACAATAACTTGCGTGTTCGACGGGCAGGCATGCTATCTCGCACCAGCATAGGCAATAAGTAACTTTACCGAAGAAAGCTTCATATGGGAATATTACGTCATTTTTCGTCTCTACTAAGATTAAACCTTGGTTCTACTATTGGATTAACTTTATTAACTACTAAGTCACAGGAGTTCATTCAAGGTTAGAAGCCATACATCCAAAACATATATCAGATATTCCTTGATCAATAAAGCACTTTCACCAACATTAATGAATAAGAAAATTTCAAGTTCCCAACACTAAATTCAGGCAGCTACAAAACTTCCTAATACAGCAAAATCACCATCTTAAGCAATTATTAGAACTGAAACAAGGGACAGCCCGGTGCACTAAGCTCCCGCTATATGTGGGGGTCAAGGGAAGGACCGGACCACAAGGGTTCATTGTACGCAATCTTACCCTGCATTTCTGCAAGAAACTATTTCCACGGCTCGAAAGCGTGACCTCCTGGTCACATGGCAGCAACTTTAAGGGGAGCTGAAACAAGAATGACAAAAAACACGATAGCTACACACAAAGTGTTAATGCAAGACAAACTGCTGCATACATGACTATTCTGTCCAAGGATATTACTAGGCCTTCACATTTCAATTTTGAAGTGAAGATTCAGAAGGAGCTCTCATTCAGAAAGAATGAACCCAATGCTACAGATCAAGAAAGCTTCAAAATAAGTAGTGTCAAATAAAAGCTGATCAATTTCTATCAAAATCCACAGTACTTCTCCAGAGAAAAACTAAAGGAAGAAATCCCGGAAAACTTAGTATAACAAATTAAAGATTTACACAAACAGCATGAACTTTTACTTTGTTCAGAAGGAACCAACTCTTAATCGAGTTGAGAATGACTATCCATTTTTTGGGGTAACATGATGACTCCATTTATTCTTGTTTCTCAAAGATAGACACCACCTTTAGCTGAGAGTCCATCGTAAACAGCTTTTGTGCCCTTCAAGGGTAGGATAAGGTTGCATACATCCTACCATCCCTAGACCTCACTCTAGGGAATCCACTGGGTTGTTGTTGTTGTCGGCTAAAAAGGTAGACACCGCAACTATGATTGGGGATCAATGTTAATCCATACAACATTTGATACGGCCACCTATTTGATTGAATATAGCCTAGAATTGACTCAAACACTGAATCCATATTTTCATGTGGCCAAACTAAGATCACAAAGTGGATGACGACTTGCAACCACAACAACAACAACAAAAAACCAAATATGTTCCCAACAGGTGGGGTCTGGAGAGGGTAGTTTGTACGCAGACCTTACCCCTACCTAATGCAGGTAGAGAGACTGTTTCCAATAGACCCTCGGCTCGAAAATTAGCAAATTACCAAACCACACCTGAGAAAATTGATCAGGCTCCCAATAATAACTTCTACTAATAGACAGATAAGAAGATCTTAAATTCATGTGAGCCAGGAGAAGCAACAAACCAGTGAAAGCACTTAGCTTGATTACTGCAAGCTAAGGAATCAACCAGTGAAGGTTTCTATTTCTTGGCACGGCCTTGCTTGTAAAACGATACAACAAACACCCTTCAATAAGGTTTAATACAGACGCCGTACACCTAAAGCAAGAAACACAAATCAGCTAATCCTTGACCAAAGGGAGAGGGGGGAAACTGAAACCAATAACAAGCAATAAAGAGACTTCAAGTTTCTTTACATTATGTTTGTAACGACCGCATAACTTACATATACTCATTGCCCTGTCACCACCTGAAGCATTTCAAAGTGATACAATGGGTAGCAGCAAAGTGTTAAGGCAAGACGACATGCTTCGTCCATTGCAATTTTGTCAAAGGACATAACCAGGGAACATATAGAACTTCAGGTTAAACTTCAAAAGGAGCTCTCAATCCCGACACAGAAATACTAGATAAAAGACCAAAAAGAGGCCATAAACTTAACAAGAAAGGATATAAGTTATATGCACAAACTGTATAACGTTATACCATCAGTGTAATTTAACTTGTCATAACATATTACTTACCATTTATTAACGATTAGCAATCAACGCTATTAAATAAAGTCACCTGCAATTACCTTTTAAGTGACCTGATTATGTAAATATTTTTGAACTGTCAGTGTACATAACATAAATTCTACGAAACAAAGCAATTAGAAGGCTAGCTTGTTGAAGATCAAGTTATTAAGCTGCTGTTCACGGTCCATTACTACGATTATGGGCAAAAATTAGCCAAAAGAGAAATATATCTCACCTGATAAAATCAATTTAGCAGAGGAGGCTCAAACATCTAATAATACAAACTATTCTATTAAGTTAAGCAATCCAATCACAAACCCAACAATAAAACATTACATAAAACAAAACAAAACCCACAAATTTAGATTAAATCATTTATTTATGAGGCGCTGCAAGAGCAAGGGGAGCACCAAGAAGGCTAGCTTGCTTAAGATCAAGATCATTGAGCTGTGGGGCTCGAACCCTCAGCTTCCGCCTTGACAGGGTGGAGCTCTGACCAATTGAACTACAACCCCAGAGAAATACGGGATCTAGCAGAAAATTTGATTCTTTTTTTATCTCCGGAACGGGTATTTCTGAAGTACAAAGGGGGTTGAACTATTTAGGAGGATTAAAGAGATGCAACAATTAGGTGTTCGCCCATCTAAACATATTTCATCAAATAACCACATTATTCAATCACAACCCCATCACTAAACATTACATAAAACAAAACAAAACCCACAAATTTAAATTAAATCATTTATTGCGGGGGCGGTGCAAGAGCAGGGGAAGCACCAAGAAGGCTAGCTTGCTGCAAATCAAGATCATTGAGCTGTTGTTCACATAAAATTAGACTATTTAGGAGGATTAAAGAGATGCAAAAATTAGGTGTTCACAGGTATCCGGCTAAAAACATTTCAATTGATAAAATCAATTTGGTAAAATAGGCAGCACAAAACATCAAATAACCATACTATTCAATCACAAACCCATCATTAAAATGTTACATAAAACAAAGAAAAAAAACCACAAATTTAAATTAAATCATTTATTTCTGGGGTGTAATAGCAGCAGATGGGGGAGCACCGAGAAGGCTAGCTTGTTGAAGATCAATTTCATTGAGCTGTTGTTCACGATCCATCACTATAATTAAAGGCAAACCCAGAACCAAAAACGTCGTCGCAACGATCCACGCAGCTTTTCCAGTGCTTTTAGCAAGTTTTTTGCCTACATACGTGGCATCACTAGCTGCTTGCTTTCCTTTGATCACTATCGATGAACGAGAAACCCTAGAGATTATGCCGTCGTTTTTGTTGCTGCTGTTTGATTTGGTCAGAGAGATGCGTTTGCCGCCGGCAGATGCCATTGATGGGGTGGTTGAAGAAGGAGGTTTAGGGTTTTTGCTAGCTTGAGGTTTGGGCTAAAACCCTTGTGGCCTTGTCATTTATTGAGATCTAAAGAAATATATAGGAGAAATTAAAATAGTAGAAAAGCAAGCTTTAGTTCATTTTTAGAAGCATTTTACTCTATTTACTAATGCGCCTTGCTTTCTCTTTTAGTCTGTTTCAAAAATAAATTTTCTTTCTAAATTTAACAATTTAACTCTAAATTTTCACACGATTCAACATATTTTAATACGTTACACACATCATTAGTTTAAAATCATAAAATTCCATAATTTATTAAAGTTTGTGCTTAGTCAAACGAAGACGCATAAATTAAATTGAAGAGAGTATTTTAGATAAATACTTGTAAAGAAAAGTACTTTGTGTTTGTCCTATTCATTTAAAAAGTGTTTTTTTCTAGTATATGAAAAAGAGGTATTTTTGGTCGATCTTTCAAAGATATATTTGAGCATCAAATTATAGGGAAAAAATTGTAGTATTGAAAAAAAAATAGAAATCCTCAAGATTTCTTACACTTTCGTGTTGAGAACTCAATTCATTCAGTTACTACAAAAATGAACTCAATTCGTAGTACAAATTATTTTAAAAAAATACCTATTAAATCGATTACAAGAATACTAATTACAATTTTTATTACCAAAGAGAAATCCTTTAGTAGTATCAGCCATTTACTCCCACCCTCTTCCCTCCAAATTCTCTCCAAATTTTATCAAATGATCATGCTAGAGAAACAAAAAATTATCTTAAATTATGAAATCTTACTGAAGGAATTAAGAGAATATTATTTATTTCTCTTTTTTTTAATAGAAAGGTAGATGCATATATTAATTAACAAAATTACATAACAGTGGAGTATATCTCCCTGCGCCTACTGAAAATGGAACAAAAAATGCCTCCCCCACCAGAGAGGCCAGGGTTCCCTTTAGGAAAGTTAATAGTAATTCCAAGAATGTGTGACACTACATCAGTAGGAAGCACCTGATTAAGTTTATGAGTATTCCATCTTCCATCATCAATGTACATAGAAACTTGGCCTTTAATGGAGGTTGAGGTCCCCCCAAATTGAGCCAATTTACCATGTCTGCTCCAGTTATCCCACCAAAAGTTGGAGCTCTCATTGTTCTTCCAGAGTATAAGATGGCCAATCTTCTCTTTGATCTTCAATAATCTCCTACAGCCGTGAGAGTGGTTATAGATCCATTTTCTAGCTCCCTTTATTTCTCTTTCATTTTAGTAATTAAGAAATAGTTTAAAATAAAAAAATATTTTGAATAGAAGTCATCTTCACAACAGGTAAGAAACTTTCGTCCAAGTTAATACATTTCTACTGTTCGAAGTCTTTAACCACCAATCGAGATTCGTATCTGACCAGCTTGCCATTTTCGTCTTTCTTGAGTTTAAAGTCTCATTTGCATTTGAGTGATCTTTTACCCTTTGATTCAACCAGCTTGTATTTTCCGTAGAGATTACATCTCTTCTTACATGGCTTTCATCCGCTGGTTCTTTTCTGGATGGGACAGCACCTCCTTAAGACTTTATGGCTTCCCCTCATCAATGATGAGGATATACTCTGTGGAAGGGTATCTGCGTGACTCTACCCTTGGCCTTTCTGGTCTCCTCAGAGGTTGAGGTTGTTCATCTCCTTGGGTTGGATACTCCACTTTATCGACATCATCATCAAGTTTCTTCCCCTGCTCAATAACCTCATCAGGTTCCTCTCCCTGCACGGCAACCTCGTCGGTCCTACTTTCTGCACTTGTGGGATTGTTAGAAGTAGCAGGAATGGCAACAAAGTTAGGGATTATACCATTCTTGGCCTTCTTTGACATATCATCAGCAGTTCCAACTTCACTTTCTCAGAAGACTACATCTCTACTTCTGATGACCTTCTTCTTTACACGATCCCACAATTTGTATCCGAACTCTTCATCTCCATATCCGATGAATATGCAGGGAACAGATTTATCATCCAACTTTGTTCTCTACTCCTTTAGAATATGTGCAAAAGCTCTACAACCGAACACCTTTAGATGCAAGTAGGACACCTCCTTGTTGGACCAAACTCTCTCTGGGATGTCAAACTCCAATGGAACTGATGGACTCCTATTGATCAGATAACAGATTGTCTGAACTGCTTTACCCCAGAATGACTTAGGCCTCATTTGTTTTTTTTAAAGATAAAGACGTCTGAATCTGAATACACATCTGTACATCAAGATGTGTATTATGATTAAGACATCTGAATCTGAATACACACCTGAATATATTAAGATGTGTATTAAGATCTGAATAGAAATAATTAAGACTATTTGATTTGTAACATCTGAATGTGTAAAATTTATCATTATCTAAAAATTAATTAACATAAAATTCAAATGCAATAACTGATCTAATATTCTATCAATAAAATAAATAGCTTTTTAAAATATGATAGTTGTTGGTGGTGATGGCTAACGGGTGAATGCCGATTAGAGGCGGTGGTTGGTGGTAGTTTTGGTTGATGATGGTGGTTCATGCTAGTAGCTAGTAGTGATTGGTAGTGGTGGCGATTATGATTGAGGATGGTGGTGGTGGTTTGTGACAGTTAATAATGGCGGGTGGTGGTAGTAGTTGTAACTAAGGAAGGTGGTAGGTGGGTGATGGTAGGTTATAATGATGGGCAGTGCCGGCTGTGGTTGTTGATGGTGATGGGGTGGTCAGTTGTGGTAGTTTATGTGATGAGTGTTGATTGTGGGTGAGAATGATGGTGGTCGGAGTGGTGGGATAGTGGGTGGTGATGGTCGATAATGGTGGCGTCTATGATTGAGGATGATGGTGGCGTAGTAGTAGTGGAGGTGGTGGTGGGGTTGTGGTGGTGGTTGAGTATGGCGGTGATGGCGGCATGGTGGTAGTTTATAATGATATGTGGTGGTGGCAGTTAATAATGAATATGTGATAGAATCTTAATGAAATTAAGTCTTTATTATAGATCTTAATCATACAGACCTATTCAGACCCATTAAGTGGTTGTGAAGTTAAAAAAAATTAATGATTAAGATCTGAATAATTAATATTCAGATTTTAAAAACAAACGCACTTAATGTCTGAGATCTAAATGATTAATATTCAGACCTCCATTAAGTGCAAACAAATGAGGCCTTATGCGGTTTAGCCTTTTTAAGCTTGCTTCTCACCTTCTCAAGAATGGGTGTGGTTCATCCTCTCGGCTACGCCATTGTGCTGTGGGGTTCCAGGAACTGTCTTTTCATGTCTGATCCCATGACTTGAACAATACTCTTCAAATTTCGTTGAAGTGTAGTCACTTCCATTGTCACTTCAGAGACGTTTTAGCTTTCGACCCATCTCCCTTTCCACCAGAGCAAGAAACTTATGGAAAACATAAAACACTTGATCTTTGGTTTTCAAGATATAAACCCATAATTTTCGTGAAGCGTCATCAATAAAAGTAACATTTGTTTATCTCCCATTGATTATATCTCCATTGGACCACAAACATATGAATATATCAAATCAAGTATATTCAAAAAAAAATCAGATGATGTCTGATATGAGACTCTATGATGCTTACCAAATAAACAGTATCGCAAGGTTATAACGTTGTACCTTTGGCAAAAGAGATGAGTGATTTCCTGGAAAGAATATGCAATCCCTTCTTGCTCATATGACCCATTATTTTGTGCCAAAATATGTAGAAATCTCATCTTGTACCGCGTTCAATTTACCTCGCCATATATCTGCATTTGTCCTGTACAATGTGCCACGAGAAAATCTCTTTGCAATCACTAATGATCCCTTGGTGAGTTTCCATTTTTCATTTACGAAATTGTTCTCGTATCCATCTCGGTCTAAAGCAGTTCCCGAGATCAAGTTCATTTTAGGTACATGTCGTACGTCCTTTAGAACCAATGTGCATCCGACATTTGTCTTGATACAAATGTCACCAATCCCTGCAATCTTTGAGTAACTTGTGTTACCTATTCTCACAGTGCCGAAATAACCTGCTACATATCTGCAAAAAGATCTCTTACCGGTGTAGCATGGTAAGATGCTAATGTGTCAACCACCCATTCCGATTATGGACATGCAGAGTGCATGCACTCCTTTTAGTCATTTATGAAGAGAAAAACATTTTCATTATTTGTCACCGTCGCAGTAGTGGTCTCGTCATTCTTCTGGCCACTGCTTTCACATTTTCCCTTTTTTAGATTTGGGCAATCTCTTTTGAAGTGACCTAGTTTATCACAATTGTAGCAATTTCTGGTTTTTGATTTGGATCGGTTCTTGGACTTCCCACGACCTCTGGATCTACCATAATTGCTTGAACTATTTTGGTAACTCCTGCCTCTACTTTCTGTGATGAGTCTGTCCTTGATTTTCAGGCTTCAATCTCATCTTCTCGTTGAGTATATGGATCGATGTATCGTCTATCAACTCAATGGTGGTCTTACCGTGCAGGATGATTATTCCCAAATTATCATACGAAAACGACAATGAGTTCAAGAGCAAAAAGGCTTTATCTTCTTCCTTTATCTTTACTCCAAGGTTGGCAAGTTGTGTGGTTAGTCTGTTAAACACATTTAAATGTGTCAAAAACTTTGTACCTTCACCCATGTGTAGGGCGTATAACTGTTCTTTAGGTATAATTTATTTGTCAACATTTTGGACATATATAGGCTTTCCAGCCTTATGTAAATACCACATGCGGTGTCTTCATCATAAATGTTATTTACCACATCATTTGATAAGTGCAACCTGATTGCACCAGCAACCTTTTTCATCCAAGTCAGCCTAATCCTCATATTTCATGGTATCAGGCTTTTTGGCATTATCATCTAATACCTTGTATAATCCCTATTTAATGAGTAAATCCCTTGTCCTTCTTTGCCATGTTGAGAAACCTCTATCTCCGTTGAATTTTTCTATCTCGTACTTTACTCCGAACATTATTTTTAGTATAGTACTACCGATCGTGAATAATATTTCTGTGTACAAACATAACATCTATTCTGATACCAGTTGTTGAGAATAAGCCTCCCACAAGAATATATTCACGGTAATAACAGTGGAATAATAACGTAGCACCGAGATATGGTAATAAAAAATGATAAAAGAGTGACAACGACACCATTTTGCGTGAAAACCCCCTTCTAAATAAGGAGAAAAAAACCACGACCCCCAGAGGAGAAACTGATATCACTATAGTAAGGAATTTTAGACTTTGTAGGCCCGAGTAAAATACTACAAAGACCACTTCAACACTCAAAAAAATAACCTACTTTTGATATTTTCACCTTACTATAATATCATTCACACTCTCTATCTTTTTCACAGACTATTTTCTGATACTTTGTATGTGATGCCTCACTCTTTCTTTCTTTCTTTCTCTCTTTGTAGGTGTGATTGAAGAAATGAGAAAGCTCCTCCTTTTACAGGAGCAAATAACCTTGGGCTCCAAGTGGTCTACAGGAGAATTTTGATTCTCGTCCACATCTTTGCATACTTTGGCTCCAAGTAAAATCTTCGGCCAAGATCCTCTGCCAAAGTAAATTCATAGGCAAAAATAGGCAAGAGGCTATTGCCAACCAATGGGATGGTCCCTGCAATCTCCCCCTCCAGCCCCATTCACCTGAAGTAGGTAGCATCGGGTTCTAGTTTGAGTTCTTGCCGATAAGCTCTTTGCACAACTCGAACTTGTCTCTTGGTGCCACCTTGGTCAGCATATCTGAAGGATTCTCATTTGTATGGATCTCTTTGACCTGCATAGATCCCTCCTCTATCTTTTCTCTAATCCAATGATATCTCACATCAATATGCGTCGCCATTGCATGATACATGGTGTATTGCTCAAATCTATTGCACATTGACTGTCACAATAGACTTTATATTCCTTCGGGTGCAATCCAAGTTCTTGAAGAAACTGCTGCAGCCATACCATCTCATTGCCAGCTTCAGTAGAGGCAATATACGCTGCTTGAGTTGTAAAAAGTGCGACACACTTCTGCAACTTCGACTGTCATGATATGTCTCCCCCCTGAAAATGTGAGTAGGTATCCAGTAGTAGATTTACGTTTATCAAGATCACTTGCCATATCAGCATCCGTGTAACCCTTCAAGATTGGATTAGATCCTCCAAAACACAAATAGTCTTTAGAGGTACCTCTCAGGTACTTGAGTATTCACTTGATTGCTTTCCAGTGTTCTTTTCCAGGATGATCAAGGAACCTGCTAACTACACCAACTGCATGAGCAATATCTGGTGTAGTACATACCATTGCGTACGACGAGCTTCCGACTGTTGAAGAATAAGGAACTCTAGCCATGTTTCCTTTCTCCTCCATTGTTGTAGGATACATCTTCTTGCTCAACTTCAGATGACCAGAAAGAGGTCTGCTGACTGGTTTAGCACTTTTCATGATGGAGTGTTCCACTACACGTTCAATTTACTTCTCCTGAGATAGTCACAACTTTTTACTTGTTCACTCTCGAATTGTCTTCATCCCCATAATTTGTTGTGTTGTGCCAAGTCCTTCATATCAATGACTTAGACAAATCTCTTTTCAACTTTTCAATCATCTCCTTGTCTTGTCCTACGACCAATATGTCATCCACATACAATAATAAATATAACAAATTTATTATCAGAAAATCTTTTGAAGTATCCACATGGATCGGTATAGGTATTTATGTATGTTTGACTTTTCATGAATGAGTCAAACTTCATGTACTACTGCCTTGGTGCATGCTTCAACCCATAAAGACTCTTATTCAATTTGCACCCCATGTATTTCTTTCCAGCTACTTCAACTTCTTCTGGATGCTCCATATAAATCTCTTCTTCCAAATCTCCATGAAAAAATGCAGTTTTCATATCCAACTGCTCCACTTCAAGATCTAGGCTAGTTGCTACGCTCAAGATTGTTCGAATGGAAGTCATTTTGATAACAGGTAAGAAAATTTCATCAAAATAATACCTTTCTTCTATTCAAAGTCTTTAACCACCAATCAAGTTTTGTATCTGACCAGCTTGCCATTTTCGTCTTTCTTGAGTTTAAAGACCCACTTGCATTTGAGTGGTATTTTACCCTTTGGAAGTTCAACGAGGTTGTACGTGCCATTTTTCTGTAAAGATTCCTACTCTTCTTGCATGACTTCATCCAGTGGTTTTTTTATGGGACAACACCTCCTTAAGACTTTCTCGCTTCCCCTCATTGGGACGAGGATACACTTTGTGGAAGGGTATCTGCATACCCTTGACCTTTCTGATCTACTCAGAGGTTGAGGTTGTTCTTATCTCTGTGGGTGGGGTACTCCACTTGCTCGACATCATCATCAAATTGCTCCCCCTACTCAATAACCTCGTCAGTGTCACGACCCAAATCCAATAAAGGTCATGATGGCGCCGGACACCAGTGTCAGGCAAGCCAACACCAAGAAATTAATTAAATCTTTATTTTAATACGCTTGAATTCATTCCTTTTTTACTTCATTAAATAATAATTAACGAACTCCACTGAGTAAACAATAATATCTTTAACAAATTTAAATAATGAATAAATCTCACAGTCATCCCAGAACCCTGTGTCAAAACTGTATGAGCAATATTCTAAGAAAAAAATAAAATATAATAACCGTCCGGAATACAAATAGAACAATAGGGAAAATACAACACAATACTCTGAAGGAGACTCTGCTGGATGCAGGTCGTCTCGAGAGGTGCAACTCTATCTATGTCTCCATATCAACCATGCCGCTACGCCAAGCTAGGCTGCTAGACATACGTGTGCATGTGCAACAAAATGCAGAGCAAGTGTAGTATGAGTACAAAAACCACGAGTACCCAGTAAGTATCCCGCCTAACCTTGAAGAGGTAGTGACGAGAGGTCGACTTTGACACTTACTAGAGGTCAAATTAATATAATTAGATGTGATGCTACGCATGGATGTCATAATTAAATAACAAATAACAACATGAATGGACAACTTCTTTCAAAATTATAATTCCAGTTTCCGTCATTTCAGTTAACAACTATATCTCAAGGCAATTGAACAGTTCAAATCACAGAAAGTACCCAGCAAATATCATGCGCAAGAAATGCCTAGGTCGTACGACCCGATCCAACTAAATAATAAAATATGCATGTCGAAGGGTCTAACGACGCGAACCATAGATGCATCTATTAACCTGTCGTGGCGTACGACCCGCTCCTATGAGAGTAGTGGAAGAAATCACCCCGCTCGCGGAATATAATTTGTGAAGAGGTTACACGTAAACATAACATATTTTCCTCAATCCTTTTTCAAAATAGTTATTTACTTGAAACATTCAAGTTTTTAAGATCTTGAAATAAACTTCTATTTAATAATAATAATGCATATAAATCAATTAACGGTATTCACAAAGCATGGTGTAAACCTAACTACCCGGACATAACAAGAATAGTCACTATGTACGGACTCTCGTCACCTCGTACCTACGTAGTCCCCCACAAATATTCACATTTCATATAAGTTCACCTATGGGGAAATTTTCCTCTTACAAGGTTAGAAAGGAGACTTACCTCGCTTCGAAGTTCCATAACCTGCTTCCAAGCCCTTCCGATGACTCAAATTGATGCACAACACCCCAAAACTAGCCAATAATTACGCAAACCCATTAATATGTGCTCAAATACCCATTAGAATCAAATTTATAACAATTCCTACCCCGATCGAAAAGTTGGCAAAATTCGCCCTCGGGCCCACGTGCCCGGATTCTGAAATTTTTCGAAGATAGGGTTTATCCATAATCCCACGAACTCAACTATATAATTTTCTCTCAATTCCATGCCCAAATTCGTGGTCAAAATAAAAAAAATACCAATTTCTAGGTTTCCTACAAAAACCCCAAGCTTCTACTAATTTCTATGCCTAAATCATGTATTTAACTCAAAAACTAGCATAGATTACCTCATGCTTGGCGGTGAAAATGGCACCTCAAAGTTGCTCCAAAATCGGCTCCCATGGAAGAAATGGGGTTGAAATGAGCAAAACTTCCGATTTAAAGAACCTCACTGCCTCCAGCATTTCCGCTCCTCCGGTCACTTGACCGCTTCTGCGATTCCGCAGGTGCGGCCACACTACCGCAGCTGGGGTCATTCACCAGGCTTCCCTTTCCGCTTTTGTGCCTCGCCTACCGCAGGTGCGGTCTCGCTTCTGCGGCGAGATGACCGCATCAGCGGTCCCAGCCTGGCCCATCCACTTCCTCTTCTCCGGCACCAAGGCCTCTTCTGCGGCCACGCACCTGCAGCCAAAACCTCGCAGGTGCGGTTACACCAGACACCAACAGCCTTAGCCCTTCTCAAATTCCAAATTCGATCTGTTAACCATTCGGAATCCACCCGAGGCCCCCGGGACCCCATCCCATCACACCAACCAGTTCCAAAACATAATGCGGACCTACTCGAAGCCTCAAATCACATAAAACAATGTTAAAACCACGAATCGCACTCCAATTCAAGCTTTATGAACTTTGAAATTTCAAACTTTTACATTCGATGCTGAAACCTACCAAATCACGTCTGATTGACCTCAAATTTTGTACATAAGTTATATTCGACATTACGGACCTACTCCAACTTCCGGAATGGGAATCCGACCCCGATATCAAAATTTCCACTTCCGGTTCAACTCCTCAAAACCTTCAAATTTCTAACTTTAGCCAACTGACTCCAAAATGACCTACGGACCTCCGAATCCACTTCCGGACGCGCTCTCAATACCAGAATCACCATACGAAGATATTCTCAGACTCGGATTCTGAAACGGACATTGATAACACTGAAACACACTTCAACCCAAATTTATGAACTTCTCTCTAATGCCAACTTCCAGAATAGACGCTGAAACGTTCCCGAGTCATCAAAACCCAATCCGGACATACGCCCAAGTCCAAAATCATCATACGAACCTGTTGGAACCTTCAAATCATGATTCCGAGGTCGTTTACTCAAAAATCACCACCTAACCAATTCTTCCAACTTAAAACTTCCGAAATGAGAATTCTCTTTATTAATCAACTCCAAAACTCTCGGAATTCAATTCCGACCATGCGTACAAGTCATAATACCTGAGGTGAAGCTGCTCATGGTCTCGAACCGCCAAAGAACGCGCTAGAGATCAAAATGACCGGTCGGGTCATTACATTCTCCCCCACTTGAACATACGTTCGTCCTCGAACGTGCCAAGAACTGCTCCGGAGTTGTCCAAAATCATTGTTTAACACTTCGTGCACCTGCCCGTGCTACCACAACCCAGTTGAGTACATTTTCTTGAAAAATCTGAAGATTGCCCTTTTTACTCAGCCAAATAAGCCTTAGAGCCAAATTCCAACACTCGGAATTCTCTACCATGCATGTTTCCAACATACGAACACAGTATCAATCATCACACGCTGTACCAGAATATGATTGCATGCCTCTTCTGAATTAACACCATACACCGCATAATTCACCTAACCATAATAACATTCTCTGATCTTAATAGCCAAAATTTCACGAATCTGATGCTCCCAATGCATCTCATGACCTATATACATCTTGCCCCAACTTTTATATGACCGCCACGTTGAGCGATATGTGTAGAATTTCATAACCAACTGCAGAGTCAACAAATCAAAGAACCTCTCCTCTTGACTAGAATCATCACCTCATTATGAACCAAATAATGGTATTTGTTCTTTAATAAACTTCATTTAATCTGATTGCCCTGACCCTAGATCCAATAATCTTGTCTCACCCAGTATAAGCTGCCCAAGAAATAAGCCACCACAGATTCTGCCAAAATCTCACATGATGCCACAATGTGCCAATAGACTACAAACTCGAACGTGATACATAAAGAAAACGAACTCTGGAAGGGACTACTCAACCCACGCAACTGATATGAACTTTCCTCAGAAAAATAGGAAGCAAAAATACACGAAAATAGATATAGAGGACTGTACTCAATATCACCCTGTTGCGGCGTGCAAGCCGCTCCAAATAACATACCCATGGCGACGTGCCACCCGATCCGCACATAAAATCTATATAAGGAGATACTTACCGAGCTAGAATGCCCATTATTACAAAATGCTGAATATCGGTCACAAGCAACGCTAAGTGCA
>ML273863.1:0-40758 GCA_005239495.1 Nicotiana undulata | reverse complement strand
GGGGGGGGGGGGACATATAGCTCCATAAGCTACAGAACTCAAGCACAACAGAGGTGCGATATATGGTCATAATCTCAAGAACCATCCTGATCACATAACATTATCGCTACGCGGAACCTCAACACATAAGAAATTTGTCAAGCCGTTTCACAACTCACACGGCACAACATAATAGTACATGAAATAGTCGAGGCTTGAACAACATCAAATGTTCTAATACTCATCCATGAGGAGCGCTATACTGAAATGAACGCATGGCATGATATAGAGCCCATATTCATATTTAAATCCATCCACCAACCTCAAGTTGATTCTGATCGCACTATACTAGGCTAATTACTTTTCATGGGTCCCAAATAACCCTCCTCTTTCTCATAACACACAAGAACAACCATCATACCCAGAGCAAACTTCCACATTCCGCAACCAAGTGAACCGAGTGACCTCCAGGCATAAATTCTCCAATAGGCGATATTACCATATTCTTCATACTTGGCTCAAACATCCAATCAATCAAGTGACTACATGTCACACTTATACAATCTTCCCGTGGTCACGCTCCCACGACCTTCCACACAAGGTAACAAGCCTGCACATCTACACCATCGACCACACTAACGTTGTAAAGCAAATCAAGAATCCATAACTAGGATGCAAAGCCTCTTTCACAAAACACCGATCTCAGGTGACGCTGAAGACGATACCAACTTACTCTAAACATTCAAATCCCTCTTCCCTACTCGTTCGAGCTGGTGACATCCTTGCCAACACCGAACCGCAACCTCGATCCTTACTTCCAAATTCATACCGCTCACTACACCTAACATGCCAATATGCGATAGCACAAGAATTTCATCATAACCCCTGAACCACTATTAGGGTGAACACTTCATCATAAAGAAACCTTTTACTTAACTCATTCCAAGAGAACCATAATCACATGCGAATGAATTCTCATAACCGGAATATGCAAGTCCTCAAGTAGTGGTCTAAACCACCATAACCCTTCCGGGATACGTCTTCACAAACAGGCCAAAATACTTGGATATTTCAAAATAAGATCGATTACGGTGGCCGTCAAGCCTCGCACATACCGCCACAAATCACATGCATAACTTAATCACGCTGGAGGTACTAATCACCGCCACCATCATGCCAACTCAACCATGTCTAACAGATCTGACTTCTTCTAACTTATCCTTAACTTGACTTAGAAATAGTGACAACTCTAGTCAACACATAACAACTCAATTAGCACTCATCCTGAGTAACCACATTCCACGAGACCACATTATATCCAGACCGATGAACCGTTTCATGCCCTCCTTACACGCATATTCGCATCCTTAACTGGTACACCCATTCTGATAATTCCTCTACGAATTCGAAGTCATTTTGATAATTCCAAATGCGACTCTGCAAGTAGAAAGTATCATAGAACATTTCGTGCCTCTTATCATAAGTCGTTACAAAGCTCAGTTCTTAACCATACCGCGGGCTTGAAATCCTTAGGCACCGCATTTTAACCTTTGACTTCACTAGGACCGATGTTGAGAGTCACCCACTCTGGCTTGGTCCCGAATATAATCAACTCCAAGGCTTCGATAGCACATGAACACCCATCTCAATGAAGCACCTGGCTGAATCGCTTCCCATATAAATGACCTCTGCACGAAGCATAAATCCCGAATCTTCCCAAAACCCGAACATGAGTCAATAAAGCCAACTATTACACACTTTTATCAATTCCTTTGCTCAACTTACCATTTATGCTCTTTTCCCTCAGCTGTAATAGCTCTTCGATACGTCGATACCCCGAAACCCCGCAAGTAGACAACCAGGCAACCCAATCGTAGGCGGTGGGACTCTCGCCCTTAGCTTGAAGCCACTCATCTCACAACTCTGGAATCCACCAAGATTCTTTCTTCATTGATGACATGACCTTGATAAACCGACCCGCCAAATTCCTCGAAGTCCTTCTGCCAGCATTTCATGAACTCTGAATCCCTAGAAACATCCACATATTCGACCTCTTACTGGATAGTTAGTAGAATCCTCCGCAAAAGCTTTGTCGGCCACGTGACCGCTGCCCTGCTCAAAGGAGATAACCCACCTGTGGAATTTACATGCTGACATCTTCCAACGTCGCTGCATCGGAGGGGGGGAGGGGCAATCACTATGACATCGATACCCCATCCTAAGCTCGTTCTCATTCACTAACTGTACCAGTCCGTTCACTCCATATGGCCATCCGCTAAATGTGCGACCATATCTTCTAACTCACAGTTATATTGCAACCTTCTTCATATCAAACAACTCCTTTCTGTTGCATCCAATCTCTTGCCATATGATAGCCAATATTTCAATTTAAGCATGTGGACCCAAATCACCGTCCTCTAAAATTCCCCAAATCACTCTAAACTTTCCCTCAAAGTGTGCAGCTATCCTACCACAGAACTCATATTCTACGTTGCCACTCTCCTACTTTGGTCAAGCTCACCCCTCTAAGCAACCACTCGATTTTCGCTTCTTACGCCTAGACTTCTAGAAATTTAACCCTTGTCTGACACTTCCCACATGTCCATCCTTGAAATTTGCTGCCCAGTTGTTGCCCTAAATCAATATCTATCTCTATAGCACTTAAACCGATAGATCGCCACAACTTCAAACCTTTTCGAAGATCATCTTTCTTGAGCCGACTACATTAGAAACACTGATCCGATCCTAAACCACCGCACACCTCGATCTCTGACAGACGCTTCCTCGACACCATTTCACAATATTCTGAATCCAAATGTAAATTGAAGAAACCATAGTACCGACGAACATAACACATTCTGTTCGATCAAGGACGACAATACCACATCACAGATGATGATTCCACCACACTTGAAAACACCAAGTCTCGTTACTCTATCAATCCAAACCTGAACATTTATAGTCCAATTGCCTTTCCTTCGCCAGAAATAAAATACCGAGTGTCGGAACTACGCTATAAGCAGACCTCCCTTCAGGTCATTCACTGTCCCCGACAGATGGGCAAGAATCCTACCATCACATCAATACCATGTGATAACCAATCATAAGCATCATAGAAATCTTGCGCATAGCCTCAAATCTCTCATAAATGCAGCTACCGAGCTAAAATGACAAAATATCCTTCCGCAAGGCGACGATAATGGCCCCAACCAACTATGCAAGGAGTAGCATCCTGCACCATATTTGTAGTACTATTAAGATTCCTTAAATTCCTAATTTATAGCAGGCGCTTCGCGTCGCGTAAGATTGAGTAGGAAGGAAACATGGGCATAAGCCTCAAAGGAATCAAACTGCACGATGAGGAATCAAGAAGGGAAGTATTCCTAATAGCCTCATAGCCTCTCGAAGATAAGTACATAAGTCTCTGTACCGATCCGCAACACTCTACAAGACTTGCTCACGACTCGTGAGACCTAAGGGAACGTAGTGCTTTGATACCATGTTGTCACAACCCAAATCCAATAAAGGTCGTGATGGCACCGGACACCACTGTCAGGCAAGCCAACACCAAGAAGTTAATTAAATCATTATTTTAATACTCTTGAAATCATTCCTTTTTACTTTATTAAATAATAATTAACAAACTTTCACTGAGTAAACAATAATATCTTTAAAAAATTTAAATAATGAATAAATCCCACAGTCAACCCAGAGCCCGGTGTCACAAGTGCATGAGCAAATTTCTAGGAAACAAATGAAATATAATAACCGCCCGGAATACAAATAAGACAGTAGGGAAAATACAACACAATACTCTGAAGGAGACTCTGCTGGCTGCGGGACGTCTCGAGAGGTGCAGCTCAGCTAAGTCTCCATATCAACCATGTCGTTGCGCCAATCTAGGCCACTAGATATATGTGTGCCTGTGCAACAAAATGCAGAGCAAGTGTAGTATGAGTACAAAAACCACGTGTACCCAGTAAGTATCCCGCCTAACCTCGAAGAGGTAGTGACGAGAGGTCGACATTGACACTTACTAGAGGTCAAATTAATATAATTAAATGTGACGCTAAGCATGGATGTCATAATTAAATAACAAATAACAACAGGAAGGGACAACTTCTTTCAAAATTATAATTCCAGTTTCCGTCATTTCATTTAACAACTTCTATCTCAAGGCAATTGAACAGTTCAAATCACAGAAAGTACCCAACAAATATCATGCGCAAGAAATGTCGAGGTCGTACGACCCGATCCAACTAAATAATAAAATGTGCACTGTCGAAGGGTCGAACGACGCGAACCATATTTGCATATATTAACCTGTCGTGGCGTACAGCCCGCTCCTATGAGAGTAGTGGAAGAAATCAACCCACTCACGGAATATAATTTGCGAAGCGGTTACATGTAAACATAACATATTTTTCCTCAATCCTTTTTCAAAATAGTAATTTACTTGAAACCTTCAAGTTTTTAAGATCTTGAAATAAACTTCTATTTAATAATAATAATGCATATAAATCAATTAACGGTGTTCACAAAGCATGGTGTAAACCTAACTACCGGGACATAACAAGAATAGTCACTACGTACGGACTCTCGTCACCTCGTACGTACGTAGTCCCCCACAAATATTCACATTTCATATAATTTCACCTATGGGGAAATTTCCCTCTTACAAGGTTAGAAAGGAGACTTACCTCGCTTCGAAGTTCCATAACCGGCTTCCAAGCTTTCCGGTGACTCAAATTGATGCACAACGCCCCAAAACTAGCCAATAATTACGCAAACCCATTAATATGTGCTCAAATACCCATTAGAATCTAATTTATAACAATTCCTACCCCGATCGAAAAGTTGGCAAAAATCTCCCTCGGGCCCACGTGCACGGCTTCTAAAAAAATTCGAAGATAGAGTTTACCCATAACCCCACGAACTCAACTATATAATTTTATCTCAATTTCATGCCCATATTCGTGGTCAAAATCCAAAAATACCAATTTCTAGGTTTCCTACCAAAACCCCAAGCTTCTACTAATTTCTATGCCCAAATCCGTGTAGAAATCATGTATTTAACTCATAAACTAGCATAGATCACTTACCTCATGCTTGGTGGTGAAAATGGCACCTCAAAGTTGCTCAAAAATCAGCTCCCATGGAAGAAATGGGGTTGAAATGAGCAAAACCCCCGATTTAAAGAACCTCACTGCCTCCAGCATTTCTGCACGTGCCGTCACTTGACCGCTTATGAGGTTCCGCAGGTGCGGCCACACTACCCCATCTGCGGTCATTCACCAGGCTTCCCTTTCTGCTTCTACGCCTCGCCTACCGCATCTGCGGTCCCGCTTCTGCGGCGAGATGACCGCATCTGCGATCCCAGCCTGGCCCAGCCACTTCCGCTTCTGCGGCACCAAGGTCGCTTATGTGGCTCCGCACCTGCGGCCAAAACCTCGCAGGTGCGGTTACACCAAACACGAGCAGCCTTAGCCCTTCTCAAATTCCAAATTCGATCCGTTAACCACCCGGAATACACCTGAGGCCCCAGAGACCCTGTCAAATTACACCAACATGTCCAAAACATAATGCGGACCTGCCCGAGGCCTCAAATCACATCAAACAACGCTAATACCATGAATCACACTCCAATTCAAGCTTTATGAACTTTGAAATTTCAAACTTTTACATTCGATGTTGAAAACTACCAAATCACGTCTGATTGACCTCAAATTTTGCACACAGGTCATATTCGACATTACAGACCTACTCCAACTTCCGGAATTGTAATCCGACCCTGATAACAAAATTTCCACTTCCGGTTCAACTCCTCAAAACCTTCAAATTTCTAACTTTGGCCAACTAACTCCAAAATGACCTACGGACCTCCGAATCCACTTTCGGACGCGCTCCCAATACCAGAATCACCATACAAAGCTATTCCTAGACTCAGATCTCCAAACGGAAATCGATAACACTGAAACACACTTCAACCCAAATTTATGAACTTCTTCCCAATGCCAACTTCCAGAATAGACGCTGAAACGCTCCCGATTCAACCAAAACCCAATCCGGACATACGCCCAAATCTGAAATCATCATACGAAATATGTTGGAATCTTCAAATCATTTCTGAGGTCGTTTACTAAAATATCACCACCTAACCAATTTCTCCAACTTAAAGCTTCTTAAATGAGAATTCTCTTTATAAATCAACTCCAAAACTCTCGGAATTCAATTCCGACCATGCGTACAAGTCATAATACCTTAGGTGAAGTTGCTCATGGTGTCGAACCGCCAAAGAATGCGCTAGAGCTCAAAATAACTGGTCGGATCGTTATAGTCAGGTTTCTCCCTTTGCTCGGCAACCTCATCAGTACTACTTTTTTAACTTGTGGGATTGTTAGAAGTAGAAGGAATGGTAACAATGTTAGGGATACCATTCTTGTCCTTCTTTGACATATCATCAGCAGTTCCAACTTCACTTTCTCGAAAAACTACATCTCTGCTTCTGATGACCTTCTTCTTTACAGGATCTCACAATCTGTATATGAACTCTTCTTCGTCTCCATATCTAATGAATATGCGGGAACAAATTTATCATCCAGCTTTCTTCTCTGCTCCTTTGGTACATGTGCAAAAGCTCTGCAACCAAACACCTTCAGACGCGTGTAGGACACCTCCTTGTTGGTCCAAACCCTCTCTAGGATGTCAAACTCCAATAGAACTGACGGATTCCTATTGATCAAATAACAGACTGTCTGAACTGCTTCACCTCAGAAAGACTTAGGCAGTTTCACCTTAAACTCTTCAAGATTTTTGGCATCAGCATCTACTACCCTGCAAACCCTATTGAATGAGTAGATCTCTCGTCCTTTTTTTCCATGTTGAGAAACCGATATCTCGTACTTTACTCCAGATATTTTTTTAGTATAGTACTACCGTGAATAATATTTCTGTGTACGAGCAGAACCTGTACTCCGATACCAATTGTTAGGAATAAACCCCTACAAGAATAATATTCACGATAATAACAGTGAAATAATAATGTATCACCGAGATACGGTAATCAACAATAATTAAAGAGTAACAATGACGCTAAATCTTTTACGTTAAGACCCTTATGAATAAGGGAAAAAACCACGAACATGAGTGGAGCAACTAATATCACTATAGTAAGGAATTTTACACTTTGTAGGTCGAGTAAAATAATACAAAGACCACTACAAGAATCAAAAGAAATAACCGTCTTTTGGTATTTTCACCCACTTCAATAACATTCACACTCTCTATTTTTCTTACAAACTATTTTCTTATACCTTGTCTGTGATGCATCACTCTTTATTTCTCTCTTTGTTGGTGTGATTGAAGAAGTGTGAAAGCCGCCTTTTATAGGGAAAATAACCTTGGGCTCAAAAGTATGCTATAGGTGAATTTTGATTCTCCTCCACATATTTGCATACTTTGGCTCCAAGTAAAATCTTCCGCCAAGCTTCTATGCCAAAGTAAATTCATGGGCAAAAATAGGCACACGGCTTTTCCCAACTATTGCCAACCAAAGGGAGGGTCCCCACAATCCTATAATAAAAAAAGGCTTTGAAGAGACGATGTTCAAGTCTGAGCTTCCTTATTCTTTTAACGGAGATTAGGCACTAACTTAGCTCGAGTTGAAGCTACTCATTATTCTTCAGAGGAAATCTCTCTAAAATGTGATATATAACAATTACATCCAGATTAACTCAGTTGCTTGATTCAAGCTGTAGGACAAATCCTGAAGCTTGAACATTGTGTGATCCTTCAAAATATTATCAGAAATTATCTCTTTGGAGTTAATGAACCATTTGAGAAACCAAACTATTGTCAAATTGAGTGTTGAAAACATCAAAGCTGATTAGACTGTGAATCCATTAGTCATTAGTGGTTAGGCATTTGTAGCAGCCACAACTCCATAAAAACATGGCACTCCACCGTGATTGTCCGATCCTTCGTCTTCGTCTTCATCGTCCTCCGTTTCCCATAGAGCGCTTTGTCCCGCCTATCCGAAAGGCCCCCACCCATCTCTGACTTCGGAGAGCCGCTAAATAATGAGGTCGGCATCTGCTTGAGCAGGAAGAAGAAAGGTTTGATCAGTAAACCGCACAAGTTCACAGCAAATAGAGACGAATTGAGAATATAAACTTGACGAGTTCAACAATATACTAGCACCGATAACATGTAATGTACTTAAGATATAATATCTTAGATATTATGGATTCAGAATTCAAATCTTCTCGAATATTTAGTAGTAGTATTTTACACATATATCTATGTAACGGTGGCGAAACCAGGTTTTTCACTAACATCTTGTTTGGATGGTCGTTACATATTGTATTATATCGTATTGTTACTTTAAATACAATGTTTGTTTTGGTTGTTACTTAAATTTTATTGTATCGTATCGTTAAATCCGTCGTTACGTAACGACGAATTATGCCACTTTATGGAACGACCGATTTGGTGAGGTTGCGTCGTTATCTTTTCTTTTTCTCTAATCTCACCCTTCACTATTATTAAATAATTTTAATTTATCATTTACCCTACCTTTGTTGTATAATAAATTTACCCCTATCATAATTTTTCTTTATAATATTGCAAATTTAGTCTTTATATTGCTGGTGCATAATATCATGAAACAACGACAAACAATAGTATAATATATCCAAGCATTGTATTCATCAAACGGTACAGTATAATACAATACGGCACATTATGAGACGATGTGTAACAATCATCCAAACAAGTTGTAAGGATTTCAAAGTATAAAGAAGTAAACGCACAAATAAGTCAAAGAAATTCAACATATAGTGTAATATTTTGCGAAAGAGTGTCTACTCCACACTGTCCTATGTTCCATATCGTACATATTTGATTAAGTTGAAACCATTGAAAATAGGCTCCATCGCGATATGAGAAATAATGAAACTTGATGTGAAACAGCATAATAAATATGCAGAATGTAAAATCTTCATTTTTCTACTTACTAATGTCATTAGTTTAGCAATTTCTTTCACTCCATTGTAGTAATCAAACTAAAAGAAATCTATCTTTAACTCCATAGGTAATTTATGCTTGTAGTTGTATTAAAGTAGTTAATATTTCTATAATTGGAAGATTCTTTATGGCTCGACATAGTTCATCGTTGACTGTCTTATCTTGATCATGATGAAGTTTCCATATCAACTTCATCATAAACAACATGAACCAAAACAACAACGCCTCAGTGCCAAATAAGTTAGGATCAGCTATATGAATCCTTACTTCCCGATTTATGCTCAAGCCATGTTATCATCAATACCAATGACGCGAAAGCTCATGTACATAAAAAAACCTACATACAGAGTCATTACTATTTTTCGACTATAACTGGAAGTGGCATATTCCTAGGCTTCAATTAATTATCTCCCTTCTTGGACGATCTAAAGTAAAACTAAACAAAAGAAAGCAAGTATTTCACATGTTCAGTGGCGAAGCTAGGAATTTCTCCAAGGGTGTTCAAATTTAAAAAAAGTGGAAAATATTTACGACAAATGGTGTTCAATATGTGTTATATACCTCTAAAACGTAATATTTTACCTATGTAATCATACTCCTGTAGTAATCCTCGGCATTTCCATTGCCAAATCTACCACTTCCAATCCCAAATCCTGCAGCAAGATGCAATGGAGGGGTTACTGGTCTGTTATCTCTTTTACAATCCATGTCCTGTAATATAGTAACTTCTTCGATTTCCTTGAGATATGGTTCATAGAAAAGACACAACTTCAATCCCAAAGTATCATTACATGTACACTTAGAAAGAAAGTAGAGATTATGGGATAAAAACCTTTGTTTGATCGCAGAGTGAGTGGCTCGTTTTCCAATGTTATGGTATGGTCAAAACGACAAGTCCAAAAGTCTAATAGCCATACGAATAGTATGACATGTTTAAGGACGCAAGTCTAAAAAGTTATTCTTCCTTAAACTTTGCATCAGTCAAATAGGTTCACATAAATTGAAACTAAGAGACTACTAATTTGCAGTTGTAGCTCTCATTGAAGACTTGCAGTTGTCGAATCCATAAAGAAATTGTGCACGATACGAGGAGAATTTTCCATGTTCATAAACTGAAAATAAAAAATACTCTCTGTCAAGGAAATGGTGAACAGAGTCAATAGACTAACCTGTAAAAACTGAACATAATTCCTCAAGACCAAAGGGATAGACGGATATTCCTTGAGCAACCTTCTATAATATACAAAAGTTGAAGGTACAGTGTCAGTACCATAACCCGTCCTCATCAGCCTGCCCTCCGTCAGTGGCGTCATAACACCACTACTGTCAATTCTATTACCATTAATCCCAAATCCAGAAGCAAGGCACATTGGCCTAACTCATTCACTTACTCCTTCAATTCCCATGTCAGTACCATGACCCCCCACCCCCCACCCCTCATCAGCCCGTCTTCCATCAGAGGCGTCACACCACCACTATTTTCCATGCCATTGTCATTAAACCCATATCCAGAAGCAAGGTACATTGGACTAACTCCTTCACTTCCTCCAATTTCCATGTTAGTACCATAACTCGTCCTCATCAGCCTGCCTCCGTCAGTGGCGTCACAACACCACTATTGTCAATTCTATTACCATTAATCCCAAATTCATAAGCAAGGTACATTGGCCTAACTCCTTCACTTCCTCCTTCAATTCCCATGTTAGTACCATGACCCTCCCTCGTCAGCCCGTCCTCCATCAGAGGCGGTCACACCACCACTATTTTCCATTCCATTGTCATTAATCCCAAATCCATAAGCAAGGTACATTGGACTAACTCCTTCACTTCCTCCAATTTCCATGTTAGTACCATAACTCGTCCTCATCAGCCTGCCTCCGTCAGTGGCGTCACAACACCACTATTGTCAATGCTATTATCATTAATCCCAAATCCAGAAGCAAGGTACATTGGACTAACTCCTTCACTTCCTCCTTCAATTCCCATGTTAGTACCATGACCCGCCCTCGTCAGCCCGTCCTCCATCAGAGGCGGTCACACCACCACTATTTTCCATTCCATTGTCATTAATCCCAAATCCAGAAGCAAGGTACATTGGACTAACTCCTTCACTTCCTCCTTCAATTCCCATGTTAGTACCATGACCCGCCCTCGTCAGCCCGTCCTCCATCAGAGGCGGTCACACCACCACTATTTTCCATTCCATTGTCATTAATCCCAAATCCAGAAGCAAGGTACATTGGACTAACTCCTTCACTTCCTCCAATTTCCATGTTAGTACCATAACTCGCCCTCATCAGCCTGCCCTCCGTCAGTGGCGTCATAACACCACTATTGTCAATGTTATTACCATTAATCCCAAATCCAGAAGCAAGGTACATTGGCCTAACTCCTTCACTTCCTCCTTCAATTCCCATGTTAGTACCATGACCTGCCCTCGCCAGCCCGTCCTCCATCAGAGGCGGTCACACTACCACTATTTTCCATTCCATTGTCATTAATCCCAAATCCAGAATCAAGGTACATTGGACTAACTCCTTCACTTCCTCCAATTTCCATGTTAGTACCATAACTCGCCCTCATCAGCCTGCCCTCCGTCAGTGGCGTCATAACACCACTATTGTCAATGTTATTACCATTAATCCCAAATCCAGAAGCAAGGTACATTGGCCTAACTCCATCACTTCCTCCTTCAATTCCAATGTTAGTACCATGACCCGCCCTCGTCAGCTCGTCCTCCATTAGTCCGGTCCTTCGTCTTTGTCTTCATCGTCCTCCGTTTCCCATAGAAATCTAGCGCTTTGTCATGCCTATCAGAAAGGCCCCCACCCACCTCTCTGACTTCGGAGAGCCGCTAAATAATGAGGTTCGGCATCTGCTTGAGCAGGAAGAAGAAAGGTTTGATTTGTGGACCGCACAAGTTCACAACGAATGGAGAATATAAAATTGACGAGTTCAACCATATATTAGCACGGATAACATGTAATGTACTTAAGATATTGTGGGTTCAGAATTCGAATACTTCTTGAAAATTTAGTAGAAGTAGTATTTTACACATATATCTATGTAACGGTGTCGAAAATAGGTTTTTCACTAAGGGTGTCAAAGTATAAAGAAGTAAACACACAAATAAGTCAAAGGAATTCAACATATAGTGTAATATTTGGCGAAGGAGTGTCTATTCCACACTGTCCTATGTTCCATATCGGACATATTTGATTAAGTTGAAACCATTGAAAATAGGCTCCATCGCAATATGAGAAATAATGAAACTTGATGTGAAACAGCATAATAAATATGCAGAATGTAAAATCTTCATTTTTCTACTTACTAATGTTATCAGTTTAGCAATTTCTTTCACTCCCATTGTTGTAAATTGTAATCAAACTAAAAGGAATCTGTCTTTAACTCCATAGGTAATTTATGTTTGTAGTTGTATTAAAGTAGTTAATATTTCTATAATTGGAAGATTTTTTATGGCTCGACACAGTTCATCGTTTACCTGTTTTTGGGAGAAGCTTCAACTGCCCTCTTAAAGTAAGAGGAAGTCTTATCTTGATCATGATGAAGTTTCCATATTAACTTCATCATAAACAACATGAACCACAATAACTCAGCGCCAAACAAGTTGGGATCAGCTATATGAATCCTGACTTCTCGATTTAAGCTCAAGCCATGTTATCATCAATACCAATGATGTGAAAGCTCATGTACATTAAAAAAAAACTACATACAGAGTTGTAGACATCGAAATTTTAAGGGATCAAGTCAAATCCTAAATTAAAGATACTAGAGGACTCTTGAAATATTAAGAGTCTATTAGGGTTTCTTGGAGGTTACTCTACCCTAACTCCTAACTCACACATTTATAAAGGGATACATATTCCCTTGAAGAGGGATCTCAAAAAATGGAGATTATCTCGAAAATCCCATAAACTCACGGGATATTCACAAAGAGATCAAGAAGTGGCCGGATAATTCTTGATAATCAAATAATTCAAGAAAATCTGCAACATATTCATTGATATCAAATAAATCCATGAAAGCCCACATCATCCTACATTCGAGAAATACGCTTCTCCAGCCCTCGAATCACGGAGATAATCAGGAGAGAAGAATCAAGGGAACAAACACAATTGTACCCGCATTATTTTATCAATAAAATTATGTTTCTTCATATTTATATTGTGGTTGCAATTTATTTTTGTATCACATATAATTTGTTGCAAACAAGAGTCATTACTGTTTTTCAACTCTAACTGGAAGTGGCGTATTCCTAGGCTTCAATTAATTATCTCCTTTCTCGGACGATCTAAAGAAAAACTAAACAAAAGAAAGCAAGTATTTCACATGTTCAGTGGTGAAGTTAAGAATTTTTCCAAGAGTGTTCAAATTTAAAAAAAGTGAAAAATATTTACGATAAAGGGTGTTCAATATGTGTTACATACCTCTAAAACGTAATATTTTACATATGTACACAATGCAATTTTTCGACAAAGGATGGTCAGTTGACCACCCTTATAACGATGTGGCTTCGCCACTGCACATGTTTATTTTGATTACATCCTTGAACAATAAGGAAGACGAAAACTGAATCTCAATTTGCTTCATTTTAACCTTATAAGTGCTAACCTAGAATTAAAATTATGCCACATTACCTGATCAAGGAACTGAGCATAGTTTCTTACAGTTTGTTTGGATGGTTGTTTTCATTGTATTGTATTGTATTGTATTGTATTGTTACTTTAAATATGATGTCTGTTTTGATTGTTATTTAAATTTTATTGTATTGTATCGTTAAATTCATCATTACATAACGATGAAATGTGCCACTTTATATAACGACCGATTGGTGTGGTCGCGTCGTTACCTTGTCTTTTTCTCTCAATCTCACCTTCATTATTATTATATATTTTTATTTTATCATTTACCCTACCTTTTATATAATAATTTTACTCTGTATCATAATTATTCTTTCTAATATTGTAAGTTTATTGTTCATAATGCTAGTGTGTGATATCATGAAATAATGACAAACGACACAATCTATCCTAACATTGTATTTATCAAACGATACAGTACAATAAATACAATACGATACTATATATACATTATGAAACGATGTGTAACAACCATATCCAAACAAACTGTAATAATATTCCTCAGCCCCGAAAAGATCTCCTTTTGACTATCAAAGTTGCCGAAGGTTTATGAATGACACAAATATCAGATGAGAACCAAGACTTAGACTAAATCTCATTATGTGGAAACAAGAATACAGTTTTTAAGGGTAAAATAGCATACGTCGTCACAATTCTGTGTATGCTTCATACAGCCAAATCACTACAAAATCTATTAAGAGCAGATAGAATTACATAGAAAAGTTCGAACAAAATAGGACATGGTTTTAACTCTTACTCCCTCTAGCCCAGTTTACAGTAGCGAAGCTAGAAATTTTTCAAGGGTGTTCAAATTTAAAAAAAGTAAAAAAAAATTCCGACAAAGGGTGTTCAATATGTGTTATATATATATATATATATATATATATATATATATATATATATATATATATATATATATATATATATATATATATATATATAAACTTTTTTGGGTAATTAGTAGTAAAAATTCTCTCTCTAGGATGCGAATTTCCTCTCAGTGAAAACTGATCATGGGCAGGAAATCCAAAACTGGAGGAGGAGAAAAGCAACAATGGCAGAGTAACGTCACGAATGGAGGCAAGCAAAATGTATCAGTCTACGGATGCAAAGAAAACAAAGAGTATTAATGTTCTCCAAGGCATTGTGCCGATGGAATTAGCAACAGGAATGGCGGATCAGACACCAAACCAAAGCAAATTGGCAACTAGGAATGAAAATAGTAACATGCAGAGTAGCGGGAAGAGCTCATGGGCAGATATGGAAGAAGAAGAGAGGATTTTGGAAGGAGAGACGGGAAAATCACAACAACAAGGTAGATCATGGAGTAAAATTGTTGGACCAATCCCTCAAACGGAAGGAATTGACTTGAGTAGTGAGGAATTAACAAATCAAAATGTAAAAATTACAATTGATGACATTAAGGATGAGGTAGAATACTGGAAATCTGCTGTAATTTTCTATGTGCTAGGATCAAATCCTCCACCGGCAGTTATGGATGGTTATTTTAAAAGGATTTGGGGTAATAGAGGAATTGATAAAGTGGTTGTAGTGAATAAAGGAGTTTTCCTTGTGAGATTTCAATCTGAAGAAGCTAGAAATAGAATAGTAGAGGAAGGAGTTCAGATGTTTGATAAAAAGCCAGTGGTAGTTAAACCATGGATGCAGGATATGGATATGAAAATGGAGACAATTGACAAAATTCCAATATGGATAAGGCTAGTAGGTCTGGATATAAAGTACTAGGGGAATAATGCACTTACGAAAATTGCAGGAATGGTAGGCAAACCATTAAAGGCAGACAATGTTACAACACATAAGGAAAGACTCACTTTTGTTAGGATACTTGTTAAGGTTTCCATTAATCAACAATATCCATCAACGATAAGATTTGAGAATGAATGTGGAAAGATCATAGAGCAAAGAGTGATGTACGAATGGAAGCCAGTACACTGCCCTACGTGTAATAATTTTGGGCATGAACAAGCAGACTGTAGGAAGAACATAAAGAAGGAGGGGGAAAAGGAACAACAAATCCAGAATGTAAGGCATAAAGATGACAAAGAAGAGCAGGAAAAGGCTAAGGTTGTTTCAAACAAGATAGGGGATGAAGAGGGTAAAGCAAAGGAGATAGAGATGATGATGCAGCAAAGGAAGAAAGGGAAACATAGTTCAATCACAAGGGCAGGAGAGATGAATCTGGCCCTTGGAAACTCGTATGCAATATTAGCAAAGAATGCTGAAGAGATAAATAAAGCAGATGATAGTAAAGCAAGCTCATCTAACCTTGGAGATAAGCGAGCTGGTGAAGGCCATAACAGTGGAAAGGTGGGGGAAACCCCCTACCTAATGGATAGTATTGGATGTTGGAATGTGAGGGGTCTAAATAGATCAGCTAAGCAGAAAGAAGTGAACCTATTTCTGCATAATATAAAGGTTGGTGTATTTGGACTCCTGGAGACAAAGATTAAGAGAACAAAGGCTCATCAAGCCTCTCTTAATCTTCGTAATGGGTGGTCATTTAGTACAAACTTGCATAAGCATCCAAGAGGTCGGATTTGGTTATTATGGAAACCTCATATATATAAAGTTGATATAATAACAGTAACTGCACAGTTGATCCATTGTCAGATTATGCATAGAGAAAGAAATGAGAAAATGTTTATCACTATAGTGTATGGATTCAATGACCAAGCACAAAGAAGAGAACTATGAGATGAAATAAGAAAATTATATAGGCAGGTGCAGGGACCTTGGAGTGTAATGGGGGATTTTAATTGTGTCCTATATAAAAGGGAAAGGATAGGAAGTCCTGTGACTATGGCTAAAACAAAAGACTTTAAGAAATGTGTAAAGGATTGTGATTTGCATGATCTAAAGTCTACAGGGGCTTACTACACTTGGAACAACAAGCAAGAAGGGGATGATAGAGTTTTGAGCAAGATAGATAGGGTCCTTGTTAATTGTGATTGGCAAACAATTCTACCTGCCTCCACAGTTCACTATATGGAAGAAGGATTGTATGATCATTGTCCTGCAGTAATCAGCTGGGAAAATGGAAATACCAGAAACAAGAAGCAATTCAAATATTTCAATATGTGGAGTATGGCTCCAGATTTCTTAACAAAAGTTGAGGGAAGCTGGCAAAAAGAGATACAAGGAAGTAAGCAATATCAATTAGTGGGAAAGTTGAATAGATTAAAGCAAGTGCTATGGAAGATTAATAAAGACAGATTCAGTGATATTGAAAAAAGAGCAGAACAAGCAAAGATGGAATTCTTAGAATGTCAATCCAGGCTTCAGGCAAGACCCATGGATTATGAACTACACAAGCAAGAAAAGGAATTAGCTGCAAGATACAGTATTTGGGAGGATGCTAGTTATAAATACCTAAGACAGAAAAGTAAAATACAATGGGCAATGCAGGGGGATAAAAACACAAGATTTTTTCACACTTGCATAAAGGCTAGGAGGAATACTAATAGAATTTTCTCAATAAGAGACAAAAATGGAGAAAAGTTCATACAGATGGGGGAGATAGCAGGAACCTTCACTAAATTCTATACATATTTACTAGGGACAAGTAAATGTGATAGAGACCATGTGTGTAGTGATTTAATGAAGAAGGGAGCTATGGTGTCAGAGGAAGATAGGAAAATGCTCGTGTTGCCTTACTCAGAAAAAGATGTCAAACAAGAACTGTGGGAAATTGCAGGGGATAAAAGTCCTGGTCCGGATGGATATGGGAGTCAATTCTTCAAGGACAGTTGGAGAATAACTGGAAGTGATGTAACAGCAGCAGTTTTGGAGTTCTTTAGAACTGGGAAAATGTTACAGGTGCTAAACAACACTGTCATTACTCTTGTTCCAAAAGGTACTCATGCAAATTCAGTAGGGGATTATAGACCAATAGCTTGTTGTAACACTGTATACAAGATAATATCAAAGATATTGTGTCAAAGGTTAAAGAAGGTGTTGCCTAGAATAATCTCAGAAAATCAAAGTGCCTTTGTCGAGGGAGATACATTGCACAAAACATTCTGATTTGTCAAGACCTAGTGAGGCTCTACAACAGGAAGAATACAACCAAGAGTTGTCTTATAAAAATTGATTTAAAGAAGGCATATGATTCGGTGGAATGGGGTTTTGTGGAGGAAATGTTGTATGCATTGAATTTTCCAAGCCAATTTATAAGCTGGATTATGAAGTGTATTACAACAACAAAGTATACAATAGCAATTAATGGGGGTGTATGTGGAAGTATAGAAGGAAAATGGGGATTAAGATAGGGGGATCCAATATCCCCACTGCTGTTTGTATTTTGTATGGAATACTTCACTCGAATTATGAGGTTGGTGGCTGAACAGGATGAATTTGCCTATCATACAAGATGCAAGGGACTACAGTTAAATCATCTCTGCTTTGCAGATGATGTGCTTCTGTTTTGCAAAGGGGAGATACATAGTATAGTACTGATGTTAAGAGGATTGAAAAGCTTCTCTAATGCATATGGACTAACTACAAATGCAGCAAAGTCAAATATCTTCAGTGCAAATATGGATGATCAATGTTTACAAGATATATGTGAGATGACAGGATATAAGAGAGGTACCCTTCCTTTCAGATATCTTGGGGTACCCATTTCACCTAAGAAACTTGCAGCAATGGATTGTGAAAGCTTAGTGGACAAGATGACAATGAAGATTAAAAGTTGGGGGACAAGAAATCTATCATATGCAGGGAGAGTATTGTTGGTAAATGCAGTACTTATGCATATACACTCTTACTGGGCTTCCATATTTGTGTTACCTAAAAAGGTGATTAAGAGAATTATAGGAGTATGCAGAAGCTTTCTGTGGGATGGGAAAATACATACAAATAAACCATCATTGGTTGCATGTGATTTGGTATGTAGGACTAAAAGACAAGGTGGTTTAGGGGTGCATGATATTTCTATATGGAATGAAGCTGCCATAGCTAAGTATGTATGGAACATAGCTGCAAAAACAGATAATATGTGGGTGAGATGGGTAATCATATTTACTTAAAAGGGAGAGAATGGTGGCAGTACAAACCTCCTACAGATTGTAGTTGGTACTAGAGGAAAATTTGTGCAATAAGAGATAGATTTGCTGAGGGATACATATAAATTAACTGGCTAACAGCTAGTGGAATATATACATTAAGAAGTGGATATCAGTGGAAGAAAGGGATTATGGAGGATTGGCCTTGGCGAGGGTGGGTATGGAACAAGATGAATATACCTAAACACAGTGTAATTTGTTGGCTGGTAGCACATAACAAAATTTTGACGAAAGACAGATTGAAACATATGGGAATCAGAAATGATAACATATGTGAGATATGTGAAAATGCAGAAGAAACAGTTGCTCATTTATTCTTTGATTGTCCACTGGCAAGAAGATGCATGGAAGACATTATGGGATGGCTGAACATAGGTATCAAGAAAATGGAGCTGCGAGGACTAAGTAGAAGAATGATCAGGCAAGTAAAGGTAAGAGATGCAGAGAAATAGTATTGACCATACTTGCAGCTACAGTTTATAATGTATGGAGAGCAAGGAATGTAGCAATTTGGGAGAGGAAGGTAATACAACATGGGCAACTAAGCAAGCAGATCAAACAAGATTGCAAGCATACAATACTGGAAACACTAAGGAGAAGACATACAAAGAAAGAAAAAGAATGGATAGGAAAATTGTATAGAGAAAATTGTATAAATGATAGTATAGACAATTAGTGAAAGGCTAATTGTATGTCTGGGATGTATAATTGTTTCTGTGATAAATAAATAAATAAAAATTATTCGACCAAAAAAATAATATGTGTTATATACCTCTAAAATATAATATTTTACCTACGTACACAGTGTAATTTTTCAACGAAGGGTGCTCAGTTGACAACCAAAAACCTCATGTGGCTTCATCACTGCCAGTTTATGCCTTTCTACCCTCGTAAGGTAGGTGTAACATATGCGTACATACTACCCTCCCTAGATCCCACTTGTGGGATGTCACTGGGTGTTGTTGTTGTTATTCCACACAAATGTTATGGTATGGTGAAAACCACAAGTCCGAAAGTCTAATAGTCATACGAATAGTATCACATGTTTAAGGACGCATGTTTAAAAAGTCATTCTTTCTTAAAATTCGCGCCAATCAAATAGGATCACATAAATTGAAACTATGCAACTACTAATTTGCAGTTGTAGCTCTCGTTGAAGACTTGCAGTTGTCGAATCCATTAAGAAATCGTGAACGATACGAGGAGAATTAGCCATGTTCATAAACTGAAAATAAAAAATACAATCTGTCAAGGGAATGGTGAATAGAGTCAATAGTCTAACCTGCAAAAGTAAAGCATAATTCCTCAAGACCAAAAGGATAGAAGGATATTCCTTGAGCAACCTTTTATAATGTACAAATACCATTGTGTCAATGCTATTACCATTAATCCAAAATCCAGAAGCAAGGTACATTGGCCTAACTCCTTCACTTCCTCCTTCAATTCCCATGTCAGTACCATGACCCGCCCTCATCAGCCCGTCCTCCGTCACAGGCGTCACACCACCACTATTTTCCATGCCATTGTCATTAATCCCAAATCCAAAAGCAAGGTACATTGGACTAACTCCTTCACTTCCTCCTTAAATTCCCATGTCAGTACCATAACCAGCCCTCATCAGCCCGCCCTCCATCACCGGTGTGACAACACCATTATTGTCAATGTTATTGCCATTAATCCCAAATCCCAATGCTCTTTCTTTATCTTGTTTCCCTTCACCTATTTATTCATTATCATTTTCTTCTTTCAGCTTCATAACTCTTTTTCCAAAGTTGAAATCATCACTAAAGTAATAGGTTATTAGGGGATCGAGGCGCTAACTCTCAAAACGACCGACCGGGTCGTTACACCAAAAAATTAAATAGGTTCACATAAATTGGAACGGATGGAGTATATTATATTATGTATGTTCATTTAGTACTTCGTTGTTAATAAGCTTCCTGAAAAAGCTTATCCATTTGGGACTCCGCCGTAAATATGTTAAATCTATTTAGTACTCTATTGGAAATAAGCCTCCTGAAAAAGCTTATCATTTCGGTACCCCGTTATGGATAAATATTACCCCCCGTAGAAGATTATCTATGTCTGATACAGTAGCAGCTTACAAGCAGCTTGCAGTAGCAACTTACAAGTAACTTACAAGCAGCTTACACAACAACTTGCAGTACCAGCTTACAAGCAGCTTGCAGTACCAGCTTATACAACAGCTTCTTTTCTTTTATAAATAGAGGAGATTTCAGTTCATTATGTACATCAGTTTGAAATTGAATAATACATCAGTTTCTCTCTATACATGTCTTTACTTTACAGTTGTTATTTTATAACAAATATGACTTTATTGGTGGCCCCAAATTTTGGTATATTTACACGTAGCTTACATCGGGATATTTTTCATTCTTATGCTTGAACTCGAGAATTTTAATTAAGTGTGGAGGGTAGGAGTGTACAAACCGAACCAAAAAAATCACACTAAATCGAAAACTCAAACCAAACCGATTAAAAAACCCGACTTGGTTTGGTTTGATTTGATATGGTATTGAGTAAAAAAACTTAAACCAACCGACATATAAATATATAATTTTTATATATATTCTTAAAATTTTATATACAATTTTCTTTTAAAAATGTCTAGAGATATTTGGGATTCTCTTGCGGGATATTAATTTTAATAGAATATGAAGTGCTCCATATTTATTGACCTTAAATAATTGTGTATGATCGCTTTCTTATCAAATGTTACTGAAATGCGTCTATGTCTTTGTTCTTTCATATTCATATCATATATTAAGATCTATTAAATCTTATATCTTTTTCGAATGTGAAGTGGTTATTGATGTTTAGGTATCATATTGATTTTTATGTTTAATTACTAAATTCGTTTAACCTGAATGTGTATACCAACGAAAAATTATTGTCAGACGACTAAAAAAATAACTATGATGGGTTACTAATAGAATTCTCCCATAACAATATTTTAATCGATAATATGTTTGTCAATTTTTTTATATTTTTAGTAAATACATATTTAATTATCAAATATTTAAGAAAATAAGATTGAAATAATATGTACGTAACAAAAAACTCGAAAAACCCGACAAAATCAAAACAATTCAAACCGATAAAGTTGGTTTGGTTTGGTTTTGATAAAATCCGAATCAACCCAGTCCATATACACCCCTAGTGAATGGTCATATTCATTTCACCACCCTTATGATATAACATACGGTGTATTGTATACATCAAATTATGGCAAGAAATACAAGAAGTCGAAGAAGACTAAATGCTTTAAGGAAAATCCCACGTATGACTAAATTCTTGCCTAAAAATAAGGTCCATATAGTGATGCCTTTTTAACCTAATAACATTTATTTTAATCAATAAAATAGAAAATCCTCCAAATGCGTCAAGACGCTATAAGGTCTAAAATACAAAGTTGATTCTAATTTAATTCCTCATTGCATATGCTGTTTTAATGTTCTCTCAAGAGGCCATCTTCTTCTCTAACCCCAATTTCACTCGGGGTCTCTCCTCCACGTCCATCCCAAAACTTTTCCCTCGTCGTCCCTTTCAGTCGGACGACGAGCGAAACTTCTTACCACGATCACGATTATTCTTAACTCTTCAAAATGCCACCAATTTCCAAGATGGGAATGTTGAAACCATTCCAACTCTTGGAAATAAACGTCATATCCGCCCAAGATTTGGAACCTACGTCCAAGAAAATGAAAACCTACGCCACCGCGTGGGTCCATCCGACGCGAAAACTCACCACGGGCGTTGATGTCGAAGGTGGCAACAACCCTACGTGGAACGATAAGTTTGTTTTTCGAGTGGATGAGGAATTTCTCCGACAAGACACCTCCGCTGTCCACATTGAGATTTTCTCCGACCATTGGTTCCGAGACTCTCTCGTCGGAACGGTTCGCGTCCTCGTCGGAAACCTAATTCCTCCTATTCGAGCTCACGGCCACCATAATCAACATCTTGGAATGCGTTTTGTTGCACTTCAGGTTTGATTTTGTTCATTCCTCTTTTTTTTGTTTTTTGTTTTTTATTTCTCTTCATATGTTGTTTCTTGGTTATTGATCACCAAAATTTGTTTACGTGCATAGTAGTCGCATGCATGCATGCATTTTATCTCCTCGTTGTTTAATTCTATCTTCTTCTTTTTTCTTTTAATCCATTTACCTTTTCTGAATGTCTTATTCTTTTTTTCTTTATTTATGTAGAAATTCCACATTGTCACCCTTTTAACGTAGGTGACAATACCTTAAGATATACCATATGTCATGAATTAGGTATATATTAAAACACCGACATAAGTATATATTGCTTATCATTATTTCTCCTTAACAAATATAAATGTTTTCATTAAAAATTACATGTTGTTAAAGTTTTTGAGCTAATTAATTTGTGACTATGGTGATTATTACTTAATGGTTCAATATTTCTTCAATAAATCTACCTTAATTGACATTTAAATGTCTATCTATTTTTGTGTACGTAGATACGTCGTCCATCAGGTCGTCCTCAAGGTATATTGAACATCGGTGTGGCGTTGCTTGATGGATCTATGAGAAGCATGCCACTATATAGACAAATGAGCACGTCAGCAGTTGGATATCGTGATTTGATGGTAGAAGATGCACATCTACCACGCAATAACAAAAGCAAGGAGAACAACAACAACAACAACAATAACAATAACACTAGCACCAGCAACAACAACAACAATAATAATAGTAACACCAACAACGTCACTACTTTAAAACCTATATTACGTCGATCAAGGAGTGAACGTAGCGAACGTGTCACGTTCGATGATATTTCCATGGGTAATAGTTCAATGGTTGCAATTCCCTCTAAAACAAAGGCAAAGGCTCAAGATAAAGAGAGTTCAATACTTAGTATTTCATTTGAGCCTCCAACTCATATGATGAAAACGAAGGGAAAAGCAAGTTCTGTTATTAGTGGTGCAGAGCTAAGGGAGAAACAAAAATCAGAAGGTAAAAAGGGTAAATCAGGTTCTGTTTTGAGTGATTCAATTATTAGCAAAGAGTCATCTAGTTATAATTGGCCCAATAATGAAAAGCCCAAGCCCAAACTCAAACTTATTGAGTTAGAAATGGGTAACAAAAATGAGCCCACAACTAAAGTAATTGATGAACAATCAGTTACAAAGTCCAAGGGCTTAGGAGTTGGTGACAAACCTAAAGAGACACCAATACCACAAATTGGAAAGCCCATTGTGAAGTATAGTGGAAATGAATATGGAGGCCCAAAAGGCCCAATACAAAATGGAAAGTTTGTTTATGGAGGCCCATTAAAGGCAAATTCTCTTTGGTCAGAGTCCGAAATTGGGCCTTCAGCATCTGAAGTGGCAGCTGCATTGGTCGAAAAGAGATATCCATTGGATGATAAAAGGAGCTCAGTCTTGGATGGTTGGAGCTTAGACGAGAGCGCCGAGGGGCTCCGAACGAAGCTCGAGAGGTGGCGAACGGAGCTTCCACCGATATACGATCGTGGGATGGCCTCGAGCAGCTATCATTCGACAGGACGTCACCCGAGAAGGCATGCGGATGGAGGGAGTAGCTTGTTTTCTTGCTTTGGTAATATTTGTGGATTTGAATGCCAATGCATTTGTGGGAAGCCTCAAAGGAGAAGTCTTAACAACAAGTATCGTAGCCCATCAACTGCTAGCCGATCATGGCTTTGAAAGCCCAAGCCCAAATCCAAACCCAATTAGATTTTAAGGCCCAGTGCAAGAAGAATGGTATATTGGTATTGAGGAATTTAATTGGGGAATCTTGTTGTTTAGGTCACTCATTTCACTAAACTTGTTCATTATTATTTTTATTTACAATGCTGTAATTTTCATTTTCCTTTGGATTTTCAGGAGCAGAATTTGTCAAAATAATATATGGTTTTCTTTAGCGGAATTTCTCATAACTATATTCTCTTCTTTTTTATTTATACCCCTTTTTGATAGCGGTAGTCTGTACCAACTTGCACGCACTTTATATCTTCACTGAAATTTGAACCTTAGTCGTCTTTCTTCTGTACATCCAAACTTAGGCAAATGGAAAAGGTCACATCTTTTTTTTAACGTTGGTCTCGAAACCTTTTTTTTCCACGTCACTAACCACTAAGTCACACTCGTGAATGTTACGAAGCTATGTGTGTTTCAAATTGGGAGAGGGAAGTGATGCATAAGATGAGTTGGGGCAAAGCGATCGGACCAGACGAGATTCCAGTAGAATTTTGCAGGTACACGGGTAGAGCAGGCTTCGAGTGGCTTATTGGGCTATTTAATCTTCAAGACGAAGAGGATGCTTGATGAGCGACAGTGGAGTACGATGGTTCCGGTGTACAAGAACAAAGGTGATATCCAGAATTTTAACAACTATAGGGGTATCAAGTTACTAAGTCACACCATGAAAGTTTGGGAGAGGTGGTGGAAGGGAGGGTAAGGAGGGCGGTGTCTATATCGGAAAACCAGTTCGGGTTCATGCCAGGTCATTCTATTACGGAAGCTATCCACCTTATCAGGAGGTTGGTGGAACATTATAGGCATAGGAAAAGGGATTTGCACATGGTGGTTATTGACCTAGAGAAGACGTATGACAAGGTCCTAACGGATGTCTTTTGGAGATGCCCGGAGTTGAAAGGTGTGTTGGTGGCTTGCTTATATTAGGACGATAAACGATATGTATGATGGAGCTATGACTCGGGTTAGGACTGTGGGAGGTGACTCAGAGCCTTTTCCGGTGATTATCGGGTTACACCAAGGATTTGCGCTCAGCTAGTTCTTGTTTGCCTTGGCTATAGATGCACCGACACACCATATTCAAAGAGAGGTGTCATTGTATATGTTGTTCACTGATTGATGAGACGCGAGACGGCGTTAATGGGAGACTAAAGGTATGGAGGCAGGCACGAAACCTTTTTTTTCCACGCCACTAACCACTAAGTCACACCCGTGAATGTTACGAAGCTATGTGTGTTTCTAAATTTGAAAACCACCTGTTTCCTCTCTTCTAGAATTGACCAGAGATACTTATCTATTTTTTATCACAGGTGTAGACAAGCCTTCTAATATTTGAGGTAAAACAGTTTCTACAAAAGGCAACATTCACAAGATTTGGGCTTAACAAGCAAAGGAAGACATTGTATAACCGCTGTAAAAATAATAGCCGAAAAAATATATAAATTTTGTATATTTTTTTGTACATATATACATTCTGTATGTTATATACAAAAAATATACAAATTTTATACACTTTTTCGGCTACTAGATGTAACTAATTTCTGTCGCGGGCTAAAAGTAATAATACCCATAAACAAAAGTCAATAGTTTAGCTTTCAACAAAGCATAAATCAACATATTATTATGACAAGCAAATTCTTGTCGCCATGCAATAACCATTAGACTCCAGTAATACAACAAAGAAGACATAATAGAAGTAAGGACTCCTCATTTCATTTCAGAACATTCATTTCCTGGAGTAAACATGAGAAAAAAGAAAACACATCGAGCGCTACCCTTTTCGGTATACCTAAGCATAAGAGCTTAAGCTGCAACTCATCGATTAGTGATACAACGTACTCCCAACTCCTAAAACGAGTTAATCAAAGCGCTTCACTGCAAAAACTCTCTGGGATCAGTGACATAACCAGTCAATGCTGATGCTGCAGCTGTATACGGCGATGCAAGATATATCTGGCCTTCCTTGTGTCCCATTCGACCAGGAAAGTTCCTATTCGTAGTTGATACACAGACCTGCAAAACAACCGTTTGTAATGTCAGGTAACGACCTATATCCAAATGACAGGCTTGACTCTCGAAATCATCAATAGAAAGGTTCTGCATCTGCAGAACTTGGGTTCTAGAGACCGCCAACGAGAAGTAACATAGCACGCAAAATTTTGTACTGGATTCGGGATTCCAAAATATACCAACGCCAACAGAGGTGGAGGCAGGATTTGAAGTCATAGGTTCGGGATTCTAGTCTGTGGGTTCTAAGTCAATAATTTTGTACATATTGAATGGATTGTTTAAGACAATTACAGGGTTTGGACCAAAGTTATCGGGTTTGGCCAAACCCATAACCCATTCTAGCTTTGCCCCTGCCCGCCAATAACCTCCTAACATCACAACTTTAACATATAACACGCCTCACTCCCAAGTAAATTGGGGTCGGCATGTTTCTTCAGCGTCTAGAACGAATGAAGTTCATACAATTTCTTGCTATTTTAAACTATTATGGACTCAGTCTGTGCTAGATATCATGATTCTAATTATAGCTGTCGATTATTTGTATACTAGACGCAGAAGAAACATTTATGATTTCTACGAAAGGGTTAATCACAAGAAGAGAAACATTTTTCTCATGTTTATACTTCTGAAGCCATCTCTTCATTTATAATTATTCTCAAGGAAAACATTACGATAAGAATACATCAAATATCAATGACGTGACACTATAAACTAGCTTTATAAAAATATGTTCCAGCTCGTGAAGTGTCCAATGCATATTCAACTATGGCATAAGATTGATTAACTTATTCTTGGTCAAGGTAAAATCTACTATCACATATCCTATTTGTCTCAGACAAGCCAATGATGTTTACTCAAGAGTCAATTACACCTAAATAGTACTCCGTCTGTTTCAATTTATGTGGTAACATTACAATTTGGGAGTCTATGAGGTTGTTCTTTGACCATATTTTCTTAAATATTTTATAAATATTTTGAGTTCTAAATTACTATGACTTATAATACTTCTGAGGTAGTTTCCGAAAATGTAAATTTTATTTTCAAGAGCTTGAAGAATCTATGTCTAATTTCACGGTCAAAATTAAGAACTTTGACCCTCGTACTCCGAATCGTGCCACATAAATAGGAATAGAGGGAGTAGCATATTAATTGCAAGTTAACCCTTCATACAAAACAACTAACAACTTGCCTGAGCTTCATTCATGCGTGCGTAAGTGTCTTTAGGACCACCCAAACAAGCTCCACAACTAGGACTTGCAGGTGTATCGCAGCCTGCCTCCTCAAAAATCTGGGAACATGTTTTGCCGCCAGATCCTGGAACTGGGAGGCTATATACATCCATCCATACCTGAAACGATTTTTTAACATTTACATCATATGGTACTTCTGCAGTGATATTTTTTTGGTACTTCTCAAATTTGATTCCAAGATAGTAGCAGGATGAAAAATAAGATTAACGAACCTTTTGCGTAGCAGGAACAAGGAAAGTTGGAACCTTTACCTTCTTACCCTGCGTAAGACAGTGTTATTTGTTTAGCATGAAAGATTTAATATATCCCGCTTAATTGGAAGTACATCCTAGAACTTGCACTTTCCAGATTCTAAGTTATAGAACAAAGAAACAAAGCATCGAATATTTAGAATCAATTGAAAAACATAATTGAAGATCTGATCCAGGGTTCCGAGTCTTATTGCATGGTAAACAAGAGAAAAATAAGGACTTTATCATGAAAAATGAATAAGTATTTCCTCTTCCAGCTGGAGCAGAAAAATAAACGAGCTAAGATTGCCACAAAAAGAAGTGACAGAGCAATCAGAATGATTTCAGATAATTGTGAAACATGGTGAAGCATCATTGCACACGTGTACTCCACCCAGTGTTGACAAAAGCGAAAAGCTCTAAAAAGCGCTCCAAGTCGATCGGGGCTTAAGCGCAAAGCGCAACTAAAGTGTGAGCTTTAGTGATAAAAGGCACAACTAAGAAAAAAAATAAAAATACAAATGCAATTCAAGAAAATAGAAACAAAATCATTCCTAATGTCTTCATCAACAAATAATAGACTTATTTGCTGATGATATTTATCCTTTAATACCAATCAATTCAAGATAGAACTCATGGCAATGAGGCACACACCTTAGTGCATTGCCTACACCGAAGTGCAGCTTAAGCGAGGCGAAGCACCTACCCTGAGCTTTTCTGAGCTTCGGGGCAAAGTGAGCCTTAAATGAGCTTTTGACAACACTGACTCCACCAATATACGAAAACAACAGCCTAAAGAAAAAACAACAACTAGCCTAACACGGACAGCAATATTATATCATGCGCGTCAGGTTGTCAACTGTTGAGTCCAACCATAATCCAGAAATCAAAATGGATAAAATTTTGAAGGTAAAGATGTTAATTAATCAATCATCTAAGCTTTTGATTTTATTTTATTTTTAAACAAAAATCATCTAACCTTCAGTTCCAAACTTGTTGAAATAAGCTAGATCATATTCAATATTCATTTCGCTCCATTCAAGCCAATTTCATTCCATTACCAAAAAATTTGTCTTCAGAGCAAATGGTGGTTCTCTGTAACTAGAAATTCTCTAAATCGAAACATTTATGTCTACACAGCCATAAAAGTCTCTAACCAAAACAAAAGGACTCCTCAAAATAAGCACTCCTAATTTAAGTTTTTTAATTACAACATCCAAGTCTTAATCACACCTAGTTGAATATCAGTCCTTGCTTCAACTATACTTTGTTCTTAGTTAAGTCAGCACTGATTCAGAGAGATCGTACGACTTAAAGGAAACAGGTAAAATTAAGAGGTACTGGTAAAACCATTGACCGTTACAACATGCTTAAATAAAAAATTTAAATTTCTTCCGAATGAAATTATTTTCAAATCACTTTATAAAGAAAAGGATAAGATGCGGGAGGCAAGGCTGAGATGGTTCGGGCATGTGAAGAGAAGCATTGATGACCCAGTTAGGAGGTGTAAGAGGTTAGCCACAGTGGATATGAGAAGGGGTAGAGGTAGGCTGAAGAAGTATTGGAAGAGGTAATTAGGCAGGACATGAGGCAGCTAGAGCTTACCGAGGACATGTCTCTTGATAAAGGGTGTGGAGGTCGAGGATTAGAGTAGAAGACTAGTACGCAGTCGAGCATGCAGCTCTTTCTTTCTCAGATTTGTAGCATTATTATTAGTATTGGTATCCATTTTACTAGTAGACTGCTATCTTTACCTGTTGTTTGATAGGTATCTTTCGCTTTGGTATTCTTTAATTTACTGTTGTTGTACTACTTGTGGCCTATGCTTCTTTTCATCTACTCTATAGCACAGGGTCTATCAAAAACAACATTTCTGCCCTCCCAGGGTAAGGGTAAGGGTATAAAGAAAAATTACCTCCCCAAACCCCACTTATGGAAACTCACTGGGTGTGTTGTTGTTGTTGTACTTTATAAAGAAAAGAAAAAACGTCATTCCAAGTCTGTTGTTGGATCTCGCTAGAGCTTTTGAGTTGGTGATCGTGAACTCTATTTTTCAGAAGAGGGAGGAGCATTTGGTTACTTTCCGGAGTACGGTGGCTATTACTCAAATTGACTATCTCCGGCTCAGGAGGTGTGATAGGGGATTGTGCGAGGATTACAAGGTGATCCCGAGTGAGAACCTTGCGACACAACATAGGCTCCTAGTGATGGACGTCGGTATCTTGATAAAGAGGAAGAAGAGGTTTGTACGGGGTCAACCGAGGATCAGGTGGAGAGTTTTGACTAAGGATAATGCGCGGGAGTTGGAGGGGCGGCTGACTGCTATGGGAGCCTAGAAGAGTGGTGGGGACGCTAGCGTTATGTGGACGGCGACAACGGACTGTATAAGGGAGGCGACGATAGAGGTGTTGGGGGTCTCGAAGGGTTACTCTGACGGGCACCGAGGCGACCGGTGGCGGAATGACGTGGTCTAAGGTAAAGTGGAAGCAAAGAAAGCGGCTTACCTTAAATTAATAGAGAGCATTGACGAGAAGCAGAGGAGAGCGAACAAAGAAAGATATAAGGAGGCGAAATTAGCGGTCACGGAGGCTAACATTGTTGCGTTCGGTCGGTTGTATGAGGAACTGGGGGGCAAAGGTGGGGACAAGAAGTTATTTCCTCTAGCCAAAGCTAGAGAGAGGAAGGCTTGCGACCTGGATAAAGTGAGGTGCATCAAAAACGAGGAAGGTCGAGTATTGATGAAAGAGGCCCGGATTAAGCAAAGATGGAAGTCGTACTTTCATAAACTTCTGAATAAAGAGGGGGACAGAAACATCGTGTTAGGGGAATTGGGGCACTCTGAGAGTCACCGCGACTTTAGGTACAATAGGCGTATTAAGGTTGATGAGGTCGTGGGAAGCGATGCATAAGATGAGTTGGGGCAAAGCGACCGGACCAGACGAGATTCCAGTAGAATTTTGGAGGTATGCGGGTAGAGCAGGCTTCGAGTGGTTGATTGGGCTGTTTAATGTTATCTTCGGGACGAAGAGGATGCCTGATGAGCGAAGGTGGAGTACGATGGTTCTGGTGTACAAAAACAAAGGTATATCCAGAATTTTAACAACTATAGGGGTATCAAGTTATTAAGTCACACCATGAAAGTTTGGGAGAGGTGGTGGAAGGGAGGGTAAGGAGGGCGGTGTCTATATCGGAAAACCAGTTTGGGTTTATGTCAGGTCATTCTATTACGGAAGCTATCCACCTTATCAGGAGGTTGGTGGAACAGTATAGGCATAGGAAAAGGGATTTGCACATGGTGGTTATTGACCTAGAGAAGACGTATGACAAGGTCCTTACGAATGTCTTTTGGAGATGCCCGGAGGTGAAAGGTGTGTTGGTGGCTTGCTTATATTAGGGCGATAAACAATATGTATGATGGAGCTATGACTCGGGTTAGGACTGTGGGAGGTGACTCAGAGCCTTTTCCGGTGGTTATCGGGTTACACCAAGGATTTGCGCTCAGCTAGTTCTTATTTGCCCTGGCGATAGACGCACTGACACACCATATTCAAGGAGAGGTGTCATGGTGTATGTTGTTCGCTGATTGATGAGACGCGAGGCGGCGTTAATGGGAGACTAAAGGTATGGAGGCAGGCACTGAAGTCTAAAGGTTTCAAGTTAAGTAGGACTAAGACGGAATATTTGGAGTGTAAGTTCAGCGAAGTGACGGGAGAAGCGGACGTGGAAGTGAGGCTTGACTCACAAGTCATCCCCAAAAGAGAAAGTTTCAAGTACCTAGAGTCAATTATCCAGGGAGATGGGAAGATCGACGGGAATGTTACGCACCGTATTGGGGTGGGGTGGATGAAATGGAGGTTAGCATCTGGATTCATGTGTGACACGAACGTGCCCCCGAAACTTAAAGGTAAGTTCTATAGAGCGGTGGTTAGACCCGCCATGTTGTATAGAACTGAGTGTTGGTCAGTCAAAAATTCACATATCCAGAAGATGAAAGTAGCAGAAATGAGGATGTTGAAATGGATGTGTGGGCACACTAGACTGGATAAGATTAGGAATGAAGATATTTGGGAGAGGGTGGGCATGGCTCCGGTGGACGACAAGATGCGGAAAGCGCGGCTTAGATGGTTCGGGCACGTGCGGAGGAGAAGCCTAAATGCCTCGGTTAGGAGGTGTGAGCGGTTGGCTTTGGCAGGTACGAGAAGAGGTAGAGGGCGTCTTAAGAAGTATTAGGGCGAGGTGATCAGACAGAACATAGCGCGGCTCCAAATTTCTAAGGACATAGCTCTTGATAGAAAGGTGTGGAGGTCGAGCATTAGGGTTGTAGGCTAAGGAACAGTCGAGCGGTTTTCCTCTTTGTACCGGCTAGTCTGATAGTGTTTTATTTAGCTCTGCTAGCGGTTTATGTTGTGTTTCACACTTTTGCATAGTATTTGTGTTTCTGCTTTTCTATTTATTTGCACGTTGCTGATATTATTTTTCTGTATTCTGTTGTTGTCACGAATCTATTGTCTCTCAGCCGAGGGCCTCCCGAAAACAGCCTCTCTACCCCTCCGGGATAGGGATAAGGTCTCCGTACACGCTACCCTCCCCAGCCCCCACTCGTGGGATTTTAGTGGGTTGTTGTTGTTGTAATATTTTTAGTAATATGTATAATCCTACATCATGAAGACCCTTAAGTTACGCATGCCACAGAGTCGTCTAAATGGATACAAAAGGATTTATAAGTGAGTAACTGTTGGTTTACTGGTTAACCATTCTTATAAAAATGAGTAGGTAAAAAGAAAAATAAATAGAAACATATCAGTCACTGAACTTATTTAAATTGAGTGTATAGGGGTGACTTATTGGATCTTTGACCATTTTGTTACCTTCAACCCTAATGGGTTGACTAGAAATAGGATGTTTCTTCTTACTTTTACGAGAAGAGCCAGAGGGGAGAAAAGGTACAACCAAATCGCAAAAGTAGCCATGTTTTGCTGAGTGCACCAAATCAATATATAGAAAATGGAGTAACATCTTACAGAAGCTAGAAAAACTTTTGCAGCAGCCATGAAGTCCTCTGTTTTTCCACCAGTACAAGATCCAATATATACTCTGTCGATTTTGACATCTTTGCATTCTCTTGCCAAAGCACGATTATCAGGAGAATGAGGCTGCAAGATTCACAGAAAATTTAGAACATTTGGAGCAGACAGTACTCAACATGAAAAGAGATTTATTTCCAGAGCAAATAATACCAAAGTACTAAACAAGAAGACAAGCTTAATGCTATGCAAAGAGCGCTGTACTAGTGTTCATGATCTTTTGAAAATATAAAAATTAAGTTCAAATTTTGTCAAATTATGAATTATATTGACACAACCTAATACAGTTAATACCATTGATGTATCCAACAAGGAGAGAAGGTTAGAACATAACTAACCTTAGCCACTAAGGGCTCCAACTTTGAAATATCGAATCTGTACTCCTTAAGATATCTGGATATACAAAAAACAATGTGTAAATGTAGAAGTCATACCAATTTGAACTCACAAATGATAACCTAATATACTTTTTTGGTGAGACAAGAGAACAGAGGAAGGTTATATGGAAGATGACTACAAGTGCGCAACCTTATGAAAGAGTTGCATCAACAACAACAAAAATCCCAGTATATTCCCACAAGTGGGGTCTGAAAAGGGTAGTGTGAACGCAGACCTTAACCCTACCTAACAAAGATAAAGAGGTTGTTTCCAAAAGACCATCGGCTCAGAAAGGGTGAGAAGAAGAGTAAAGGAAAAGGAGTTGCATCAGATAAATAAAAATGTTGTTGCCTGTTCTAGTATTTCAAGTATCAGAAATTAAATGAATCAAGTTAAAATTTAGATAGACAAATGCACCACTAGAATAATATGGAATCAATTGGTGACATCGCTACAATGGTGTTTGGTGTAAAATACCTGGCTCCTTCATCACTATAAACAGGTTCATAGGGCACAGAAGTCCTGCCCTGTGACAGCAGAAAATAAAAATACATTAGCTGACTACAGTTTTTTTAATTCAGTCACCCACGAATATAATGTTATAAGATCTTTTTGACAGCGTGTATCAGATGCCGTTAAATTCACGAGGGAAGTGGAACAATTTAAGAAGATAAAATTTAACCCCCCAGCTTCTCCACTTACCTCAAGATAGTCATACGTCGTTTTATCAGCTGGGATGACACCATTCTTTCCCCCAGCTTCAACAACCATATTGCATAATGTCATTCTTTCTTCCATCTATTAAAACAATTAAAGCCAATATTAATTAAAGATCTTACCTTGTCACTCCCATCAACAAGATTAAAAAAACTTACACTCAAGCTTTCAACTGTCGAGCCGACAAATTCCATTGCTTTGTATGTCGCACCAGCCACAGAAATTTCACCAATAATCTGCAATTTGGAACAAAAGACAAGAATTTGAACTCTGAAATTTTATAAATCGAACAATGTTGTAGCAAAACAGAAAAAGTGGCGTAACAGATTACTTGCTGCTTATTTCTATTCACATAAAACGGCACACAAAAATGAAATGTAGAGCATCTAATGGTTACTTACTTGCAAAATCAAATCCTTAGCAAGCAAGTAATCGGGCATTTCACCATCCATTACAAATCTCAGAGTTGGAGGTACCTGCATCATACAGATGTTAAATTTCAAAGATTATGTACATTAGGAAAGAGAGCTTATTTAACTACCAAAAGCAAAATGTCGAAGAGACACTATAACAACAACAACAACAAACCCAGTGAAATTCCACAAGTGGGGGTTTGGGAGGGTAGTGTGTACGCAGACCTTACCCCTACCTTCGGGAAGGTAGAGAGGCCTTTCCATATAGACCCTCAGCAATCAAAGACACTACAAAAAGTAAAAATGTAGCATAAACATAAGAATCACAAACCTTGAGCAGAATCTTGCCAGTACCCAACACAAAACCTGCATCGGTATTGCCAATTCCAGTGGCGAATTGCCCGAAAGCTCCAGCAGTACATGTGTGGGAATCTGTACCCAGCAAAACCTGGGAACAAACATAACGATTTTGTAAAGTTAAAGCATACGCCAACACATAATAAAACGTCTCGACAGAGTGGATACTGAAAATTATTATTCACCTCTCCGGGCCTGCAGTGACCTTCTTGCGCAAGAGCAACATGGCAAACACCCTTGTAATCAGGATTAGCCTGTATAGTTATTACACATTTAGTTTTCCATTTGCTAAGAGCAGATAAACAAAGTAAAGCTTCAGCTGAGCACATAATAAGTAGCAATTTTCTTAGAGGAAATAGCCATACGCGGAAGTTCCCAAGATCTTTAATGTCATAGAAGTACTTAATATTTTGTTCAGTGCAGAAATCCCTCAAGATATCCACGTTACGATTTGCTCGTTCGTCAGTTGTGAATATGTAATGGTCGGGTATAATGACAAGCTTTTCACGATCCCAGACCTATGAAATTGAAATAAGGAAGCATCAATGAGATATATAATTCGGATAAATGTATCCAATCAAGAAAATAAGCTCTTGCCTTGGAAACATAGTTTTTAGTTCATAAAAAGAAACACAGTGTTTAGTTCACAAAAACTTTCAAAAGCATTGAGAATTATTCAGTTCAGTATAAAAGGGCAGCCCGGTGCACTAAGCTCCCGCTATGCGCGGGGTCCGGAGAAGGGCCGGACCACAAGGGTCTATCGTACGCAACCTTACCCTACATTTCTGCAAGAAGTTGTTTCCACGGCTCGAACCCGTGACCTCCTGGTCACATGGCAGCAACTTTACCAGTTACGCCAAGGCTCCCCTTCAGTACAGTATAATCTACAGAAATATTATTAAGATGGCCTTCGACTCCAACTGCCTCGATGGCCAACAACATCATGATTGGAGACGATTGCACCCTTAAAAAGCATAGTAAATTTCCAAAATAGATAAGACTTGAAACATTTTTTATTCAGTAGATTAGACTTCAAACTTCTCATGGCAAACAAAAGACTAATTCTGACTCGGGTTTAATAAGTCCAAAGTATATGCAAGGATTATGATACAGGGAATGTTATACGATGAATAAAAAACGTAGGAATTTTTAGAGTTAACAACAATACAGAGATAAAAGAATAATAATACAGATAATACTATGTATGTATTGCCTAGTTTAAGAGCATTGTTGTTCGTAGATAGTCTAATCTCTAGATATTGGTAACAGACATATTATTATTACACATCCTATTCTTAATAAATAATGCATAGAAAGTTATGCCGCTAATATACTATTACTAAAACATATGTTTGAATACCCAAAAATCAAATATTGCATTAGTTATGCAAAGTTTTAAACCTTGTATTAATCACACACAACGGATTAGAGTAGTAACGCAGATTTGCTGCAAACAAAATACTGTAGTTAGTTATGCAGAATTCTATCCCTACCCTTAAACCGGAAACTGAAAGAACCTAAGACACTAACTACAAAGATCACAACGGCATTATAGAAAGATCACTTTCTGCTTCACATATTTCCACATTACATAACACATATCATTATAGAAATTCCGGTCTGTGCTTAAAGTTACATAACCAGGTACTGAAGAAAAGTCGCAAATCAAGAATCAGTTTTCGATTAATAGAATCAAAACCAAATACTCGGTTGACATTGCAACACGGTCAATTTGCAAAATAAAACTACACTAGTAGCAGCAAATACCTTAGCGTTCTGTCCAAACTCTTTCTTAAAAATCCCAATAGAGCCGGGGCCACAGACGTCATGTGTCATAAGAACATCAACATTGACCCACACATTGTCACCCGGGCTCACTTCAGGTTTGTCAGAAGCCTTAGCTAATATCTTCTCAGTCACAGTCATCCCAGTCTTTACCTAAGCAAAAAATATGCAATCAATAATCAAAAATCACCAATACAAACCCAATAATCAAACATCACCAAACCCGAAATCGGAAATCCAATACTAAAAAAGTCAACTTTTTTCAATGGAAGAGCACAAAACAATCAAAATATACAAGCCCAAATAATCCTAAATCAACCATGCTAAAAAGGTCAGGTTATTTTTCAATTAAAGAGCACAAAACAATCAAACCAACAACGCCAGTAATCAAGATTCACCAAACCCAAAATCCAATACTAAAAAAGCCAACTTTTTTCAATTAAAGAGCACAAAAAAGGCAGCAGCCCGGTGCACTAAGCTCCCTCTATGTGCGGGGTCCAAGGGCCGGACCACAAGGGTCTATTGTACGCAGCCTTACCCTGCATTTCTGCAAGAGGATGTTTCCACGGCTTGAACCCGTGGAAATACAGTGGTTAAAAAGCTAACTTTTTAAAGAGCACAAAACAATCAAAAAATACAAACCCAATAATCAAAATCACCAAATCCAAAAATCCAATACTAAAAAAGCCAACTTTTTTCTCAATTAAAGAGCACAAAACAATCAAAAAAAATACAAACCCAAAATCCAATTTTTTCAATTAAAGAGCACAAAACAATCAGAAAAACATCAAACCCAAAATCCAATACTAAAAAGTCAACTTTTTTTTACAATTAAACAGTACAAAACAGTCACAAAAAAAATACAAACTGAGCCAGTGGTAGCAGGTTTTCTTTCAGTCTGCTGTGGTGTCATCACAGAAACTATTTTCTTGGAAACCCTTTTCTTTGCTGTTTGAACTGAAAATGAAGACTGTGAAGAAAAAGCTGATAAACCCACATCTTTCTGCCAAAAAAATATTTAAGAAAAAACGAATATCAGAAAAAGGGTCAACATAATTTATCTGAAAATGCAAGAAATCTTGATTTTAACAACAATTTAATTGTTACCTTGTTGATGAAAGCTGCGGAACTTGAAGCGATGGCAGAAGACGCCATTGCTGATAGAAATTAGCCAACTTTTTAGGGGTCGGCAAGAAATGAAAGAAAATAAATGGCGGCTGTGGCTGATGAGAAGGTAAAAATTGTGGAACTCTGATATTGAGGGTCCCACAAGATAACAAGATCCTATGGTTGGTAGATGATGAATTGATGATTGAATGTTTTGCAATCGGCTAGGGAGAGGTATGCTCCAAATTTTGTCCCCGATGTAAATTCCTCTATATATATTTAACTATTCAATAAGTGAAAGTACCCCGGTACGACGAAGGGTAGTTCCGAAATAATGTCATTTTATAGGCATTTTGGTATTTTAATTTCAGCTCTTCTATTTCCTCTTAACACGCGTTGGAACCCTCCTATTTCCTATAATCCATTTATTTGCACAACCCTCATTTTGCCATTTTTCTTCCTCATTTTGCCATTTTTCATTCTCTACAATTTGAGGTTTGCCTTCTGATCATTTCTTAATTTTAATTTTTCTCTCCTTCTCACCTTCTGTTTGCACGGGCATTTTTTTATTCTCATCTTCCGATTCGATTTACCTGTTGTAGGTGAGATTTGGTGGTAATTGATTATCTTCTTTTTTAATTTTTTCGTAGAAAATTTCAAGGTTTCGATCTATGATAGTGTGGTCATCTTCTTCAAACGCAGTAAAATTTGAGCCCTAATCCTCTGTGTAGAGAAAATTTTGTAACAGCTTCTAAGATTTTGATGCATGTGTTTGGAGATAATTGATTTTCTTCCCTTTTTAATTCTTTGGTACAAAATTTCATTTTTTTTTTGTCTGTAACAGTGTGGTCATCTTCTTCTAATGCAGTAAACTCTGAGCCCTAATCCTCTGCGTAACATTAATGGATGTCATTTTGGGTGATTTTGGCATTTCGGATTTCTCTGACATCATATTGCTCTTTGGTTCTGTGTTTTGTGTGTTCTGCATTGTCGTCTATTGTACAGAAAAATAAATGTTATTCTTTAACTACATGTTATGGTATGTGAACTCCACGACAGTTGTCTAATGTTGCAGCATGTGAGAACTTTGGACTTTTTGTTGTTGCTTATTTTGGAAAAATGTGGATATGATAATTTCTTTCCTATTTCTATCAATTGATTGGAATTGCACTGAACTAGAGTTATTCAATTGAATTTTCTATAATTTCTGAATGTGTTTCTGCAACTCATATTTTGAAGGTCTATTTTTATTGGACTTTGCAGGTATGCATTTTCTATTTGGACCGTTAAGCTCTTAACACTGTTGGTAAGCTCAATTATCTATTTTTGCTTATATCATCGAAATTTTTAGGTGATATGAAGCTTAATAAGCAGATGACCAGCCATAGTATTTGGTTAACATGATAGACTAACAGTCAAGTATAATCATAGATTTGGATCTTGTGTGTGTAAATTCTTATGTGATTATTTTAGCACCTCAGACTTTATTTCCAAAAATTAGGTTAAACTGGTGACACAATTATTCCTTATTACCTTTTATGCTTCTTGTTGCAGCAGAAAGAAGAGGAGAGAGGGTAAAATTTATGCAACAAAAAGGAAAAGCAAGTTAATCTTCTGATACAAATTATATTGGCAATTGATATTTTGTTTCCTTGACTTTGAGTTGCTGCCAGCTGCTTAAACATGTCAAAATTTGTTTTTCTGGTGACATGGTGCCAAATATATCATCGATTGACATGTGTGACTTTCATGTTTCTTCAACTTGTATGTGCTAATTAATCGGTTGTTGATACCGACACTCTTACCTTCCTTCTTTTCTCATTCTAGCTGATAGATTGTATCTTGTATAACTTATTTTAAAGTTCTTTTATATCAGTAGTGTATCTTGTAACTGGTTGAGAAGCCTAATATGTACAAAAAATGGATTGCATCTTCTGAAAGCTTGAATTTTTCCATTAAAACAACAATAATAACAACGGCTCAATCGCAAGCGAGTTGGTAATAAATTCTTCACTTGAGACAACATATTTGGTATACAAACAACATTGTCAAATGATGTCATTACATGTGATACAAGTTGTACTTATAAAAAAATATGTAATTGTATGGATACATTTGTATGTAGCCTTCTGTTCTTAAATTTGTTCTTAGAGCTCCAGGGAAAGAAGTTATTAGCAATACATTATGGACCTACTGAGAATTCTCATGTTTCTAGCATTAGGGAGGCATTGACACATTTTAGACAAGGTACGTTGCTCTGATGGTAAGCACCCTCCACTTTCAACCAAGAGGTTGTGAGTTCGAGTCACCCCAAGAGCAAGGTGGGGAGTTCTTGGAGGGAAGGATGCCAAGGGTCTATTGGAAACAGCCTCTCTACCCTAGGTAGGGGTTAGATCTTAGATCTGCGTACACACTACCCTCCCCAGACCCCACTTGTGGGATTATACTGGGTTGTTGATGTTGTTGTATTGAATGGCAACGAGTGGTTGAAAGAAGAGAGAGAATCTTGCGAAAGGAGTGAAACAACAATTTCAAGAGATGATTCAACGCTCAGTGAATCTACTAAGGTACATTTCTCCCTGCGGTTGATATGTTAATGAGGAGACACTTCTTTCTAATTAGATTGTTTCTCATATAGCACTTGTATGCACATATCCATGATCTTTCACAGGGACAAAACGAGCAACAATCCTTGAGTTCTAATACCGTCAACTTTCATATAAACCTTGTTTCTTAGTGATTTCCTGTTTTCTCCATGTTTTTGGATGATGCTTATATGCATTAGCAAACTTCTTGTCCATCCAGTTGATAAAATTAAAGTTGATTGACTAATCATAGTATATATGACACTTCCTTATTTGTATGGATTGGAATGTGTAATTCCAACTTACTCACAATTATTCTTTTCCAGC
>ML273862.1:0-33647 GCA_005239495.1 Nicotiana undulata | reverse complement strand
CATGCAAATCCTTAAGTAGTGGTCTGAACCACCATAAACCTTCCGGGATCCGCCTACACCTTACAGGCCATAACACTTGAATGCTTCCAAATGAAATCTATTACAACGGCTGACGAGCCCCACACACATCTGCACAAACCATTCACGTACTCAATCATACCGAAGGAACTGATCATTGTCGTACATGCGCCATTCCATCATGGCTAACCAATCCATCTTCTTTTAATCATCTAATTGCCTCAGGATAATAGTAACTTCTTTCAACTCATAGCAACTCAACCCTCACTCATCCTGAGTGACCTTGAATCACGAGACCATGCTACCTAAATTCCGCAACTCGTCTCACAACCTCCTGATAACCTTTCTACAACCTGGAGTCTATTCTCTCACTCCTCCGATACTATCCAGCGTGCTGAAATAACATAGAACCCTCCAACCATCTTCCTTCCTCTTAGAGACTATACTGCAGAAGCTCGCTTCTTAATTATACTGTTGCCTGAACCCTTAAACACCGCATTCTCTAACTTTCGAATTCATTAGAACCACTATTGAGAGTCACCCACTCCGACTGGCCCCGAATACAATCAACCCCAAGGCTCTTCTAGCACATGAATATGCTTTTCAATGAAGGACGTGACTGAGTCACTACCTTTACAACTTGTCTATGTCTTAAGCACAAATTCTTAGTCTTCCAAAGCCTAGCCCTGGTCCAATAGGACCAACTTCTCACATTTTTCCCATATGCCACGCTCACTTACCGATATACTCTTTTCCTTTAGCTGTAACATCTTGACGATACGCCGACAAATTCGCAATCCCATGAGAGCACAATCCTACGACCCAACTGCAGGTGGTGGGACTCCCCTACTTAGCCCGAAACTACTTCTTGCACCGCTCTAGTCCCTGCTGAGATCCTTTTCTCCTTTGATAACATGACATTGTCCCACCAATACACCAATTCTTCCTAATTCTCCTGGTAGCCTCCCTTAAATATTTGAATTTTCTAACACCATTCACACATTCTACCTCCTACCGACTAGCCACTAGGACTCCGCACAGAACTTACCATCCCTACAACCGCTAACCTACTCACAGAAGACAACCCACCCGAGGAAACTAGCCAACTGACACCTACCATTATGCTATGATTCTCACTTTCTACAATATCAAGACCCTCATCCTAAGCATGTATCCATTTACCAACCTTACCAATCCATCCGCTCTTCCTGGATATCTACTAAACGGGATACCACATCTTCTGATTCATCACTAAGTTGTCGCTCTCCCACTTTGCCCAACTCATTCCCGTAAGTGCTACCTGACTTCCTTTCCTTACACTTGATCTTTTAGAATTGGCACCACCGCTTAGCACTTCTCACGTATCGTCCTTCATCGTATGATGCCCTCCTGCTGCCTCAATTGAATACTGTCCTCCGTATCTCTTAAACTAACATATCATCACAACTTTAAATCGTTACGAAGATCATCTTCCTCGAATCGCCTTCATTTCCAAGAGTTAGCCAGTATTGAACCTCCGCACCTCACGGCCTATGCCAATTGCATTCTTCAATACTTCTTCACAATACTCTGACCCTGAGCAACCGAAGAGACCATAACACCGACAAACTTAACACATTCCATTCGATCCATGACGACGATATCTTATTACAGGTGAGCGCTCCATTTCACTTGACAACACCAATCCTTACTATTTTATCAGCCCAAAACCTGATCATTTATAATCCAAATGCTTTTCCTCCGCCGGAACAAAAATACTAAAATCCCGGAATCACACTCTGAGAAGACCTCCCTTCAAACCGCTCATCACCCCAACACATGGGCAGCCGTTCTACCCTTGTATCAACATCACGCCATAACCAATCGTAAGTTCATAACCACCTGAGCATGACCTCAAAGTTCTCAGAAATACAGCTACTGAGCTGAGATGACAAAAACATTCTTCCGCAGAACAACGATGATAGCCTCAATCAACTACGCTGGGAGAAACATCCCGCACCACATCCATAGTATCATTAAAAGTCCTCAACCCTCGATTCATAACAAGCGCTTTGCGACGCGTAAGATTGAGTGGGAAGAAGCATAAGCATAAGACTGAAAGGAATCAAGTCGCACGATGAGGAATCAAGAAGGGAAGTACTCCTAACAGCTATGTAGCCTCCCGAAGATAAGTACAGACGTCTCCGTACCGATCCGCAGGACTCTACTAGACTTGCTCATGACTCGTGAAACCTACGGGAACCTATCGCTCTGATACCACGTTGTCACGACCCAAAATCTATGGGTTGTGATGGCGTCGAACACCACTGTCAGGCAAGCCGACCCCTTAATCAGTTGGAACACTTTCCTGGTTAACATTTTAGAATCGAAGCCTCTTTTTGCATTTTCATTATTAAATAAATAAATTCCGTAATTTAAATATGGCAAGAAAACCAACTTAGTACGGAAAAGAAATACTAAGACATCCCCAGAACCCGGTGACACAAGTCCATGAGCAATTTCTAAGGATTTATACAATTATACAACGCTTGTCCGAAAACAAATTTGGGACAAAAGTAATAAATATAAAATGTAATTACACAGAAGGGAGACTCCGGCAGCTGTGGAACGCTTCTGGGTGAATGCAGCCCGTATAAGTCTTCCAAGTCAATCACTGTACTATAAAGGTACCTGTGCAACAAAATGCACAGAAAGTGTAGTATGAGTACATATACATATATGTACCCAGTGAGTATCCCGTCTAATCTCGAAGAAGTAGTGACGAGAGGTCGACTCGATACTCACTAAGGTCCAACAGTAATAAAGTAAGCAGGATGTAAGGAAAACTGTAGGCAAGTAAACAAATAATCAAGTACATCAATATCCGGCATCAAATAACAATCTCAAATCAAACAAGTTTGGTATCCGCCGTGGCGTACGGCCCGCTCCCATATGGTACTCAATCTCGCCGTGGCGTACGGCCCGATCCCACCCTGGTAGTCTCAATCTCGCCGTGGTGTACGGCCCGATCCCACCCTGGTAGTCTCAATCTCGTCGTGGCGTACGGCCCGATCCCACACTGGTAGTCTCAATCTCGTCGTGGCGTACGGCCCGATCCCATAATATAATCAATCATCACTATGCTGTGGCGGAAGGCCCGATCCTATAATATAATCAATCATCACTCTGCCATGGCGTACGGCCCGATCCCATAATATAATCAATCATCACTCTGACGTGGCGTACGGCTCGATCCATAATATAATCAATCATCACTCTGTTGTGGCGTACGGCCCGATCCCATCCGTGATTCTCTTATCACTCTTAAGTCAAGCCAAGTATCACAACGTTCAAAGACAACAGTACCAATCACACAAGTATACAAGTCATATCTATGCTATAACAGGGAAAAACAATGAACATGTTGTGTCCTAACTACCCGGACGAAGCAGTAATAGCCACTACGTACGGACTCTCGTCACTCGGTGCGTACGTAGCCCCCAAACAAGATCACATAGCAAACAAGGTTACCTAGAGGGACAATTTCCCTCTTACGAGGTTAGAAAGGAGACTCACCTCGCTCCGAAGATTCATCACCGGCTTCCAAGCCTCTACGACGACTAAAAATGGATGCGCACGCTCCCAAACTATCCAAATAACGATAATTCAATGAAAATATACTCAATAGATCATAACCAATTCAAATTACAAAGTTCCTCAGCCCGACTCTATGAAATGACCAAAATGCCCTCGGGCCCACGTGCCTGAAGCTCGAAATTTCTTGAAGAAAATCCCTACCCGAATCTTTACTAATTCAATAACACATTTTACTCAATTACTCATGCTAAATTCGTGGCTAAAATCCAAATTTCCAAATTTCTAGGTTTTCTTCAAAATACTAATTTTTCCACAAATTTTCCCTAATTTTCATGTTCTAATCCATGATATAATCTTGTATTTAACTTGGAAATAAGTAGAATGATCTTACCTCTGAAGCTTGGTTGAAATCTTCCTTGAAATGCTCTCAAAATCCGGCCATAGTCATGAAGAAATGAAGAAAAATGAGCCAAACCCGCTAAAATATCATTCTGCCCAGGTATTTACTCATCGCGATCGCGGAGAACAATTTTTCCAGATATAGTCTGGCAAAGTCAGACCATGTGCAACACAACTTTCTTCTTCATCTTACCGGACACCCTGTAGTGTAACAACCATAACTCTTTGTACACAAATCCACATCATGAATGGTTTACATTTCTAGAAACTAGACACAAAGGTATACAACTTTCATTTTTATACCATCTCAAAATTCCTTATGGATTGTAAGGTATGAGCCTCCAAAGTCGAGTCAGTGCAGCAGAACATTTACTCTACGCGATCGCGAAAGGCTTTCCGCGATCGCGATTCACTGGCCCGCTTCTCACATTTTACTCACCGCGATCGCGACCAATTCCCCGCGATTGCGTAGAACACTGCTGTATCCAAAAACCAGCAGTTAAAAATGGCCTAGAAATGGTCTAAAACCACCCCGAAACTCACCCGAGCCCCTCGGGACCTCGTCCGAACGTACCAACAAGTCTGGAAATATATCACGGACTTAGTCGAGGCCTCAAATCACATCAAACAACACCGAAAACACGAATCGCGCAAGAATTCAACTTTATGAACTTTGAAATTTCTAACTTTCACATCCGATGCCGAAACCTATCAAACCACGTCCGATTGACCTCAAATTTTGCAGGCAAGTCATATTCGACGTTACAGACCTGCTCCAACTTTCGGAATCGCATTCCGACCTCGATATCAAAATTTCCAGTTCCGGTCGAATTATTCAAAAACCTTCAGTTTTCTATCTTTAGCCAAATGACCTTAAATTGACTTCCGGGTATCCGAATTCACTTCCGATCGCGCTCCCAACTCCAGAATCACCATACGGAGCTATTCTCAGACTCGGAATCCCAAACGGACCTCAATATCATTGAAATGTACTTCAAGTCAAACTTATGAATTTTCCTTAAAATACTGACTTTCCACAATATGGGTTGAACTGTTCCCGGGTTATCCAAAACCCGTTACGGACGTACGCCCAACTCCAAAATCATCATACGAACCTGCTGGAACCCTCGAATCCTGATTCCGAGGTCGTTTACTCAAAATTCAAGTTTTACTCGATTTCTTCAACTTAAGACTTCTAAAATGAGAATCTTCCTTTAAATTCAACTCCGATCTTCCTGAATTTCAATTTCGACCATATGCACAAGTCAATATACTTGAAATGAAGCTGTTCGTGACTCCCGACTGTTGAACGACGCGCTGGATCTCAAAACAACCGGCCGGGTCGTTACATTGCTGGAACCCTCGGATCCTGATTCCGAGGTCGTTTACTCAAAATTCCAGTTTTACTCGATTTCTTCAACTTAAGACTTCTAAAATGAGAATCTCCCTTTAAATTCAACTCCGATCTTCCTGAATTTCAATTCCGACCATATGCACAAGTCAATATACCTGAAATGAAGTTGTTCGTGACTCTCGACTGCTGAACGACGCGCTGGATCTCAAAACAACCGGTCGGGTCGTTAAATAAGGTAACCTAAAATTGTAAAGTTAGTTTGCTATATTATCACCAACGAAAATAATGGAAGGCTTTGTCTTCCTTATAATGCACGGAGCGCTAGCCAGTAAATATTACTACTATATTTTAGTTTGTTTATAGAATAATATGTCTATCAAATATCATGAATAGTATTTTTATCTAGAATATTCTCAAAGCAATGATTCTATGAATTTAATTGAGAATACAAAAAGCACCAGATATTTTTAATAAACCAAATACATTAAGGAGTTATCCGATTAAGACTAATGGACAAGTCTATGAAAATGAAAATGACTAAAAGAGTTTCAACTGATATTAGATAAATATAGTTGGGACTACAAAACTGTTTTGAAAGTTTTAAATTTTTTATTATACGTTACATTGTATTTTATATTTTCATGTAAAGTATAGTAGAGAATTAAAGGCTCAATTTATTATGAGATATTTTTACCTTTTGGTACAAAAATGACATAAAAGTAGTATTTAAATGAAGACCAAAAATGTCACTTAGCTCTTAAGGATATTTTGGTCTTTTAACTTTGCACTTTGATCTTCACACTTATAATATAGTATGATATAGATAAAAACTTGTAGTTAAGTACAAATGAAAAGTTCAAATTAAGTTATTTTTACATTAAAATATCATTCCTTTTAAAATAGACAAATAAAAAAATAATGTTATTTTTTTTAGCCGAGAGAGTTCTATATAAATTCCTAAATATAGTTTCTTCATATAGCCTCATTTGATATAATTATTATTAAAAATAAGAGTATAACTGGTTACTCATAAAATGGTACAAATGAATTTATACGTAGTTATTAGACAAGTGAACTAATTTGATCTTGAAATAATACAATAATTGAAGAAATGTTTGTAGCCTTGAAATATAGATGAAACACCGGAGAAGACAGTTCGGGGAACAGGATTTCTGGGCACATCAATAATTAGATCAAAGAGCAAGAAAGTAAAATTATATTAACCTTTGTATAGAATGTAGTGTAAGTTTTAGCTAGAAAATTCATATCCTTTACAATGATAACTGAACTTACTATTTATAACTTTGTCTAGGGAAGGATGTCCTAGGATCGTGTCCTCCTTTAATGCTAATTATGATGGTCATTGATGAAGATGTAACGGTGAACATAATTAAATGACAAATTCTCTTAAACGGACTGTCACCCTTTAATGGTGCAGAATATTCCCTAGTAAATGCTACCGTCTAAGGGGAGGATCCAAGACTGATGGGTACAGAATCCAGTGGGGTCGCATTGAACATTATCCTTTCCGGTGACAAGCGGAACGGCTGCGTTCGATCTTCGGCTATCCTCATCTTGAATTTCACGTGTCCTCCTTTTAGACAACCACGTGTCATATCATATTTTACCCTATACAATAACGATTGATCAAACCTGAAATATACACTTTGTAATACGTAATCAGAAAACCAGTCATTGTAAAATATCCATAACAATCTTATCAATTATAACTGCAAAGATTACTGGACGTTATTTTGATCAATTATAGTGCGTAAAAGAAAATTACTGCAGCTTTATAAAGTTGTTTCGATCTCGACCCCATTGAGCCATTCCTAAATTAATATTTGAACTAGAATTATGTGTCAGTCGTCAAATAAAAATGTGAACAAGAAGAAGAAGTAAAAGGCCTTCTTTCTCCACAAAAAAAATGTATTATTCAAGAAACCGCATAAAAACCAAAAGACAAAATTATAGAATAATGCACTTCATAAGTGCACCTTGTACTTTTTTAACCCAATTACAAATTTGTATATGTGTAGCAAAATATTAATAAGATCTTTTCTTTTTTCCATTTTTTAATTATAACAACCTCATTTATTTTTACCTACCCCTATTGTAGCTCTCTACTCATTTCATAAATATTTAATTTATTTAATAAAAAAAGATCATATGCAAACAAAACAGAAAACAAAAATCAGTTCCCCATTTTTAGTCTAATCCTTGATCGAGACACTCAGTCAACACTCATTTGTGCCTTCTTCCCTAACCAATACTTCTCTTTTTTTTTTCTTTTTTTTTTTTGATTTTGTATATCTTCAGGTTTACACATACCTACCACAACTACAAAACGCAAAAACAGACGCGAGAAACATAAAACCCCATCTCCTTTAATGCTAATCTTGTTAAATTTCGATTATGATTTTGTGAGAAATTTGGAGTGGGTATTGTTTGAACTTATTAGAAATAGTCTAATTAGGTTGTATACAAAGTTTGAAGTTATTTGTTGGAGATTTGGACTAGTTTTATACAAGAATTGCAAGTGAAAATCGTACAAAAATTTCGTTAGAGATGCTTATACACTTTTATACAATGTTATACACTTTTATACAAAAGAGGTACATTATGTATATATTTGTATAAAAGTGTATAAAGAAGTATAATCATAGAGTGAAAATATTCTTGATACACTATGTATATAGATGTATAAGAAGAAGAAGAAGAAGAAAATGCGAGAAATTCACCAAATACCTGTAAATAATGTATAATATTGTATATAATAGTGTATAAGTGGTGTTTATACACTATTTATACAAAATTATACATTATTATACAAATGAAACCTATCAATGGAGCTTCACGTGTTATTCTTCTTCCTTGGACATCCTCTGAAATTTAACTCTAATATAGCCTAAATCTACTCCAAATCACTTGAAATTTAAGTTTTGAATTCATCTTGATGATTCCAATCAATTGGGACAACACCCATTTCAAACAACTAACAAATCGGAAAACTCAATTTCTCAAATCGAATCTTCAAACCACCTGTAATGGTGACTTTTATTTTTCAAATCGTTAGTTAACCATTGGAATCCGGAAAAGAATTGAAGGAGAATAACAATAGCAGAGAAATTTTGTGGTGAAAAGGCAGACATGGGAAGAAAAAGAAGAAGAAGAACGAAGAAAAAAGGGGAACGAAGAAAAAAAGGATGGGCTAACTGATGAAAAGTAATTTTCAGGTTATGTACAACCTGGGCTACACTGAGTAAGGGCTTCCAATATGGGCCAATTTCTAATTAGTTGTTGGGCCAAGTGACAAGGGATGTAATTCTCCCCCAAAAGACAAAATTACAGAACGATGCACTTCATAAGTGCACTTTGCACTTTTTTAGCCCAGTTACAAGTTTGCATATGTGTAGCCAAATATCAACAAGATCTTTTCTTTTCCCATTTCCTCTAATTATAACAACCTCATTTATTCCTACCTACCCTTATTGTAGCTCTCTACTCATTTTTCATCCATAAATATTTAATTTAATTAATAAAAAAGAATCGTATGCAAACAAAACTGAAAACAAAAATCAGTTCCCCATTTTTAGTGTAATCCTTGATCGAGACACTCAGTCAACACTCATTTGTGCCTTCTTCCCTAACCAATACTTTTCTGAATTATTTTTTATTTTATTTTATATATCTTCAGGTTTATACATACCTATCACAACTACAAAACGCAAAAACATACGCGAGAAACATAAAATCTCATCTCCTTTAATGCCAATCTTGTTAAATTTTGATTATGATTTTGTGAGAAATTTAGAGTGGGTATTGTTTGAACTTATTAGCAATAGTCTAATTAGGTCGTATACAAAGTTTGAAGTTATTTGTTGGAGATTTGGACTAGTTTTATACAAGAATTGCAAGTGAAAATCGTACAAAAATTTCGTTAGAGATGCTTATACACTTTTATACAAAATTATACACTTTTATACAAAAGAGGTACATTATGTATATAGTTGTATAAAAGTGTATAAAGAAGTATAATCATAGAGTGAAAATATTCTTGATACACTATTATATAGTTGTATAAAAAGAATGAGAAGAAGAAGAAAATGCGAGAAACTCACTAAATACCTGTAAATAATGTATAATATTGTATATAATAGTGTATAAGTGATGTTTATACACTACTATACACTATTTATACAATATTATACAAATGAAACCTATCAATGGAGCTTCATGTGTTATTCTTCTTTCTTGGACATCCTCTAAAATTTAACTCAAATATAGCCTAAATCTACTCCAAATCACTTGAAATTTAAGTTTTGAACTCATTTTGATGATTCTAATCAATTGGGACAATACCCATTCCATACAACTAACAAATCGAAAAACTCAATTTCTGAAATCGAATCTTCAAACCACCTGTAATGGTGACTTTTATATTTCAAATCGTTAGTTTACCATTGGAATCCGGAAAAGAATTGAAGGAGAAAAATAATAGCAGAGAAATTTTGTGGTGAAAAGGCAGACAAGGGAAGAAGAAGAAGAACGAAGAAAAAAAAGAGTGAGCTAACTGATGAAAAGTAATTTTCAGGTTATGTACAATCTGGATTACACTGGGAAAAGACTTTCAATATGGGCCATTTTCGAATGGGTTGGACCAAATGAAGAGAGATGTAATTCTCCCAAACCAAATTAGGAAAAAAGAAAAATATAGTTAAACAATGAGAAAGAGTAGTAATTGACTTTGTTAAGCACAATCCACAAATTGGCAATAAATTTCGTTCACACACCTAACCCAGTTAAGTAGGGTCCGCACACAACACCAAATCCATGTCACCAAATTCCATTCGTCCACGTCCTCTCCCGGGAATCTAGTGAAGACGGGAGTCGTCCGATGTGTCATCCCACCAAAGCTAAAAGCATCAATAGCCGTTAGCCACCCATTTTCTTCATCCCCTGTTTCTGTAACAGAACACTCCCTCCCAAAATATTCCTTTACTAGAAAAACCCTAGAAAGCTTCAACTCAACTGAAATATGAATTTCAAGCCGCCGGAGACCAGAACGACATCGTCCACGGCGGAGAAAGCCTTGTCGTTGATTTCTAAGGGATGGGAAGAGGTACGATCCTCTGCCGACGCGGATTTACAGCTCATCAAAAACCGAGCCAACTCGTTCAAGAACTTAGCCGACAAGGAACTCGAAAATTTCATTAACTCAGCTTCAAAATCACCCTTCATTGTCCCAACTATTACGGCTTCTGCCACTACGGCTCCGCAACCGCAAGAGATTGACTTCGTCAAGAAGCTCCGCCCTAAATTGTCGGAAATACGTAGGGCTTATTCTTCACCGGACTTTAAGTGGGCCCCAAAAGGGAAGCTTCGAATTGACCTGTCAAGCATTAAGAATGCGATTGTGGCGGAGGAGGTAGAGGAGGAGGATGAGAGGTTCGGGAAATGGAGGAGAGTGAGGTTTAAGGAGGAAGGGCAATTTGGTGAAGTTAATTGGGAGCCAATTAAGGCTTTCAGGACTCGGCTTAGGGAGCTGGAGGTAGAGCTCAAGAGCACAAGTTCGTCATCCGTGGATATTTTTGAAGGGATTAAGAATAGTGAATTTGTGGAGAAAGTAAAATCAAGCTTGGTAAGTAGTTTTTTTGGCCGTTGTTATCATCTCTGATTATTCACACATATGGTAGTTTGGGTTATTAAGTTATTCATTAATATTCAGTTTAATACTCTTAAGAATCATGTTGCATTTTGTGTTTACACCAACCAAATGAATGCATAACATGCCATGACATACAGTTTATCACTAAATTATTAGTTAATTAATAAACATTCTCACCTTAATTTATGGCTTAATCATGGTAAATTAGTATAGTTTGGTATAAACACCAGGTGCGGGTAAGTCTAAGTGGCGTTTGATGGACAAAATTTAATGTTAAAAATAATTTGTTTTTGCTTCGTTTTGGCTCAAAGAAGGCAGTTCAATGCATGAAGCATACCCGGGAAGGGGCAGACCTCAAGGGGATGTAAATGCAGCCTACCCTGACTCGAGCATCAGTGGTTGATTTCACGACTTGTATCCGTTTGTATAGGTCACAGTGAGACAACTTTATTGTTGCTTTAAGGCTTCCCTTCTTTGCTTTGTCTTGGCCGTTCTTGCAACAAAAAAAGGACTTTTTTCTAGAAACTTCCAAAAAACGTTTTTGCCCAAATTCAAAAGGAGTACAAAATTCAAAGCTGAGTGCAGATTTTTATCCACGAACATTCACCGATTTGCTTGGGCTGTTTTTGGTTAAAAAAAATTAAAAAAAAGTGGGTTAAAATTCCTTCTTTTTTTTTGGCAAAAACAACACAAACAAATCAAGTTTGCAAAAGCTGAGATAATATACCTTAGGTTTAGAATTTTTCCAACCAAATGCCGCCTAAATTTCACTTTCGAGCTTCAGGTTTTTCAGCTTGTCCTAATTTACTGGAAAAAGAAGTTGGGTGTCATTTGCTTCATAGAATTGCTATGCAGGAATTATAACATAGAGATTATTAGCGGTCAATAAATTTACTTTCACCGGGATTGTTATGCATAGATTGCAGTACCAAAGTCGAAATTAACTCTATACTGCTATTGCTAATACACATTCTTATTCTAGATTCAATCATGTATAAACAGTGTGATTCTGCTTGTAGAATTTTTTGTAAGACAGAACTGTCCATCGAAGTTGTCCCTTTATGAAATGAACCTTGAATGAATATGTATATGGCTGGAATTATCTGTTCTGTTTCATTGAAGTTGAGATGCATCTTATACGACTTATGAAAAAGAGTAGAGAACCCTTTACTTTTGGTGTCAACTTTGTAGATTGTGAAATTTGAACTTCGTGGCAGGTGTTTGGCTTCAACGAATAATCTGTTTGGACTTGTGTTGATGAGCTGCTGCTCTGCGATATTTGAGAATGAGAATGTTTTGCCAAGAATAGCTAGTGGGTACTCAGTTTGATAGTTCATTAAGTTATTCCATTTGGAAGAACTCCCCCCCCCCCCACAAACCAAAAAGGAAAGCAACAAATCAAACCAGTGGCTCTCTTATTATATGAACAAAACAATGAACTAGGATTTACCATCATTCGAGATACTTCTCCTGGTTGATTTTCATCTTTAATAATTGCACTGTGGGATCCATGACCAAGTCTGGTGTCTCTACTCTATTTGCTGGGAATCTCTTTTATTTTTGAAATCTTTATAAGTGTGGATTAGTGTGCGTGAACAGTCCAGTTTGCTTTTTTCTAAGTCATAGCATAATTTTTCTAGCATCCTTCTAAATTTTCTTTTGAATCCCGGCAATTTGTCAAATAGGTCGGCGTTTCTTCTTATTTGTAAGTCAGTGCTTGATGAGCTCTATATACAAGATTATGTTGCCCTATCATCACTTCATAAAAAGTGATTATTTTTGGTCCTGATGAAGGAAAAGCTTGGTCTGCATAACTTTTTAAGAATGATGCCAGTCTCAATCTTTTCTTTCTCTTATTTTTGGTACTGTTCACATTATATATTGATCTGGTTTCACATGAATAATCTGTTGCTTTTGTGTTTGTCTAATAATGTTCCAGAAATCAATTTACAAGGAACCAGAAGAGACAAAGGTTGGTGCCTTATCTTTTAACATCATGAAATTACAATTATATGATTTTGAATGTGGTTAAACTTTTCAGCAGCAGTATCTTGCAATTAATGATTAGCTTAGTAAGTCAGGAGAGGATGAGAAGTAAGGAATGGAAGATGAAAGGAAAGCATTACCTCTACATTGTTTGGTTAATAAATTGGAAATTTGACGAGCAAATCTCCGAGAGGAGAAATCATCTCCGTTTTCTTTTTCTCCCGTTCTCTCTAATCGAATCATTCCCCCCCCCCCCCCCCCCCCCCAAATTACACTTCTCTTGCTTTCCTACTCTCCCCACGAAGTGATGAATTCGATAGAGGAACTGGGAACGCACAACTTTATAAACCCATCATTCTTTTCTTTCTTGTCTATAAGGTATGGTGAAGGTATATTGTACACAAATTGGGCTAGCGATTACATGTTAAGTGGATCTGTCTTTAGATTTACATCTTTATTCAAAATTTGATACAATATATTTTAACTAGGAAATTAACTGAGGTTTAAGCTGTTGGTGAACTTAAACAATAGACTGAAAATTCATTCAGACTGAAGACCTTTTTTCTGTTTTCTTTACATGCTCTTTATTTGTGCAGGGAGTTCCCCCCCTGGATGTAGCGGAGTTGTTAGCATATTTGGTTAGACAGTCAAGCCCATTTTTGGATCAAATTGGCATAAGAAGAGGTAAGTCTGTAAAATGGTTACTTTATCAAAAAATAAAAAAGGGTCTGTCAAATGGTTGTGGCTTCCATAAACTTGTTGATGCAGCCTGGGATTGTGTTTCTCTGGTTTGTTATACTTGCAGTATCCCCTCTGCATTTGGTCTCTAAAGTTGCTACTATCATCTTAATTTATGACATCTATGAGATTCATCTCGATGTAGTTTTGATACTGAAGTAGACATGCTCCACTTGAACGACATGAGAATATTTGAGGTCACTTTGATCTAGATGCTATTGACATTTCTGGTTTGAAATTCCATGTGTGCTTCATCGTTTAACTAGTTTGGAAGTAGGGTGGATGAGCTGCGGTCGCATCAAGGTGTACAATACTTATCATCAATGTTTTTATTATGTACCAGTACTGAACTGTTATGCATAAAGTTAGATGTCACCTGTAAACACATCAAAGTTTTTCCAGCAAACATCATGGTACTAATGTATTTCACTGTAAATGACATTTTTTGTGTATATCTGTTGTAGCCGTTCAAGTTTCAACTACAACCTTACAGCAACAAAAAGGCATTAGATTCTGTTTAATGGATTCTCGGCATGATCATGTTAAAGCTGAATTTTGTGTGAGATAGTTGTTGTTCCATGTCGTTAGTTCAGATTGAACCTTCAGTTATCTCATCAGTTCAACTACTTCTCCGAGATTTAAACTCTAATGCTTTCCAGGTTTGTTGTTAAAAGTCTTGTTCGTAACTGTTCCAAAATCTCAGATGGGATACCAACAAAGTTCATGCGCAATCTGATAAATTGATTTGAATTATTCATTTTTTAAGTTTAATATATGTGCATTTTGTTGAATCTCTCTAGCCACAAAAATTTGTTTGATACTTTCACCTTGTCTCCGCTACTGAAACCTTATGCTATTTTTCTGGATTTTTTGATTTCTTTGTAGATATCTCAGATAAGATCGTGGAAAGTCTGTGCAGAAAACGGCGGAACAAACTTTTATTACGTGCTTTACCTGAAGGAGAGTCTTCCCTGATTGAAGGCGACAATATGAATGATGAACTAGATTTACGAATTGCCAGTGTACTTCAGAGTACTGGTCATCATTACGAAGGTGGGTTTTGGGGTGATTCTACAAGGCAGAACCTCACAGATGGTAAAAGACATGTAGCCATAGTCACAACTGCTAGCCTTCCTTGGATGACGGGAACAGCTGTGAATCCTCTCTTCCGAGCGGCTTATTTAGCCAAATCTGAAAATCAGAATGTTACACTGTTGGTTCCATGGCTATGTAAATCTGACCAAGAACTGGTTTATCCAAACAATCTTACATTTAGTTCGCCAAAAGAGCAGGAGATCTATATACGCAGTTGGCTCGAGGAAAGAGTCGGTTTCAAGACTGATTTCAAGATTTCGTTTTATCCGGGGAAGGTATTCCTGGTGAATTAATTGCATATTATTCCGTAAAAGAAAAAGATACTACTGAAATGATGTGATAATTTGATACGTGTTTTCCTCTTCCAGTTTTCCAAAGAAAGGCGAAGTATACTACCAGCTGGAGATACTTCTCAGTTTATACCATCAAGGGATGCTGATATTGCAATCTTAGAGGAACCAGAACATCTGAATTGGTACCACCATGGCAAACGCTGGACTGATAAATTTAACCATGTTGTTGGTATAGTCCACACAAATTATTTGGAGTATATCAAGAGAGAGAAGAATGGGGCTCTTCAAGCTTTCCTCGTGAAACACATCAATAATTGGGTCACTAGAGCACATTGTGATAAGGTAATATTTGTACATTTTGATTGAGTTCTCCAAACTGGGGAGGAAAATTGTTGATTAACTTTTGTGTGGACCAAATGATGCATTAGCACTTCAAAGTGTTTATCATGTCCGATTATTTTATGTTGGTCCTAATGGAAATGCTAACTTCCTTGTTTAGGTTCTTCGTCTTTCTGCTGCTACACAGGATTTACCCAAGTCTGTGGTCTGTAATGTTCATGGAGTCAATCCAAAGTTTCTGAAAATTGGAGAAAAGGTTGCTGCAGAAAGACAAGGTGGTCAGCAAGTTTTCTCTAAAGGTGCATATTTCTTGGGCAAAATGGTGTGGGCGAAGGGTTACAGGGAGTTAATAGACCTGTTAGCAAAGCACAAAAGCGATCTTGATGGTTTTAATATGGATGTATTTGGCAATGGGGAAGATGCTCATGAAGTGCAGAGTACAGCTAGGAGGTTAAATTTGAATGTCAACTTCATGAAAGGCAGAGACCATGCAGATGATTCTCTTCATAGGTAAGAATCCTTTAAAAAAAAACCTTTTCTGCCATTATATGAAATAGTAGAGAGCAGACTTTATTTATTGAAGAAACCTCTTGCAATCTCCTGAGCCATGATTACAATACGTATGTATGACTTTATTGAGGATGTCCTATTATCCTGAGCAATGATTCTAAGGCATCACAGATGGATTGTTTTACAGAATTTACATTATTTAGATATTTGGTTGATTGTGGCAAAATAATAGATACTTCGAGATAAATTAAGCACAGGTTCTACCTACAATATAGAGATTATGAGAACGAAGTACACGTTCTTGTTTTCCATTTTTCTCTTTGCTGTTTGTTCGAATGAATGCAATACAGACACACACACGAACACACTCTTTCTTTGATTTGAAAGCATCTTTTGGGGATTTTTTTACATTTTGGTTCTTTAAATTATTTGATTTGAGAGGCGATTATTTTTCTGCATTTTGTTTGTTGCGCTAATAGTCGCATGCCTAAAGATGTACTCCGCGTCTAGCACTTCATGGTTTACTTTTTCTGACAGATAAATTTTTGATTGCAGTTATAAGGTCTTCATAAATCCGAGTATCAGTGATGTACTCTGTACAGCCACAGCCGAGGCACTCGCTATGGGAAAATTTGTAGTTTGTGCAGATCACCCGTCTAATGAGTTCTTCCGGGCATTTCCCAACTGCTTGATCTATAAGACATCTGAAGATTTTGTAGCTAAGGTTAAAGAGGCACTGACGAACGAGCCTCAGCCTCTCAGTCCCGAGGAACAATATAAGCTTTCATGGGAAGCTGCAACTCAGAGATTCATGGAATATTCTGACCTCGATAAGGTTTTGGCTAGTGAAACACGCAGGGAGAGGAGAAGCAGGAAGGGCATGGGAAAATCAGTTTCCATGCCTAACCTTGGCGGGATGGTTGATGGCGGTCTGGCATTTGCGCATTATTATCTCACAGGGAACGAGTTCTTGAGGTTGTGTACCGGTGCAATACCGGGATCACGGGATTATGACAAGCAGCATTGCAAAGATCTCCATCTCTTACCTTCGCAGGTAGAAAACCCAATATATGGCTGGTAGATGTATACGTAATTGACCTGTATATTATTATTCTCAATGTGTACCATAGGTGTGATGTACTAGTTAGTGCTTACCTAGTATCCTAGGTATCATTTTGATGATTTTCTTTTAGCTACTGATGCAGTTAAAACTGCAAGAATAACAAGTAGGATGTGTAAAATTTGTAAAAATATGATGTATATTCTCGTCTCGCTTTAGCTTCCTTCATATTTTTTATACAATAATTCATAGGATGTAAACTGCATATTTATATGTAATAATTTATAAGGAAAATATTTTCCAAAACATTTAAACTGTGGGAAAAGTGGAATCATACCAAACACACCCTGAGTGTTGGATCAAGTTCTTCCGTCGGGGTTGAATATTTCCATCACTTGGAGACGCAACCAATAGGACCCTTATGCAGTGAGAAATTTTTTACAAGAATTCCGTCGGGGTTGAATATTTCGGAAACATGAATTACACTATTATGACATAATTATATTTTACAAGAAAAAAATTATACAAAACTGGCACATATATATCTAATTCGGGAGAAAAATGTTTCTTGAATGGAACTTCGAAGTTGCTCTACGAAATTCAAATATGCATGTTCCTAGCGTATGTTAAAGAAAAATATCATAAATAAATTGTTTAGTTTATATAATTTAAATTTTAATTAATTTGAATATCCTAAATATTAGGTCTTTCTATATAATATTTCAAATAAGAAAGTTTTAATAAGCAAAGTTTTAGTTAATTAAATGATTTTGTCTAATATGAAATCTGTATTCAAAAGTGTTGCGATACGCGCTTTCTCTAATGCGCAAAGCAATTTCCAGTTATAGTACGTGCATTATGCGTGTACCAGGTTCGATAAAATATATTTTTAAAAATAACATAACTAATATTCAAAATATGTGCTTGAGATAATTAGATGATTTTTTTTCTAATTATCGATTGAGAAATTATAATGTGATGCGTGATATAGGCATATAGCTATACAGTTCTCCTAGTGAAGGTAGTTTAAACCAAATCTATTTTAGTTTTATTTCGAAACTATGTCAGATTTTATTAAATATTTGGCTAGTGCATGAAGATTACTCGAATATTAAAAAGTTTAATTAGATTAACACAATTACTTCAAAGTGATTTTAGACAAAATGGGTTGCTCTGATGGTAAGTGTTAGGACCTGACTCTTTGACATAGGGCGTGGCGCGCAACTGTGACAAGGATTGGGCGTGATGACCTTGCCATTGGCCTATGTGCGGGCAAAACGATCATGCGGGTGACGGACAAGGCATTGTCATGAGAGCTGTTGGGGGCAAGTATTGGCCAAGGTCTTGGCACGGACAAGACATGCTTGGAGAAAGCTTGACAAGGCAGTGTGGGCAATGTTAGGGCGGCATGCGCGCCAAAATTAGTGGCACGAGCACTTTGGGTTGTGGAAGTTAAATGCGGGCTAAGCTAAGGCAAGACGGAAATGCGGGATGACGGAAAAGGCTTTCAATAGCTAAGGCAAGACGGAAATGCGGGATGACGGAAAAGGATTTCAATAGCTAAGGCAAGGCTATGTGAAGGAAAATACAAGCAATGGCACGGGTGAAATGAGGGTTGACATGGGCAAGGCAGAAACTCGGCCAAGGCAGTGTGCGGGCGACAACGGCGCCGGGCGTGTGCCGAAAATCATGGGCAGAAGGTTGCGAGAAAGACATTGGTGCGAAGAAATGTCAAAATGAGCTAAGGCTTGGCACAAAGCAAGCCTTGGGCGTGAAGCACAACTGACCAAGTCAAATGCACATGCAAGGCACATGCCAAAGTAGTTGGCGGTTACATTTTGATAACCACTTATACCCATGACTTCTCATGACTGATTATGCTTGTATCCATTATCCCATTTTGTGTAGAACATGGACTAAGTAGTTGGGGATGTCAACTACAAGTTAGGAACAGATTTAGCCTTAACCCGACAAGTGGAAAAAGCTGTAGACAAAAAGTGTCAATGTGTTGTCAAACCCTAAATGCTGCCTATGTGCTATAAATAGGTGCCTTTGGACTTAGTCATATTTGTGTGCAATTCCGTGAGAAATTCTAAGTGGGAAACAAGAGAGAAACGTGAGGGTTTCTAAGTGTTTCAAAAGGGACTAAGGCTAGGCTTGGATAAGTCTTAGTGTTGGCAAAAGAACGACTTGTGTTCTGTGTCAAAAGTGGGGTTGTGATCGATTTGTGATCATAGCCAAGTGAGGGTTCCTTTGTATATTTTCGAAATTAATACAAAGGTTAAGATTTTCCCGTGTTGGCTTGTGTTCCTACTATTTTGCTGCCTAAAATTCGTTAAGGCCAAACTTGCTGAAATTTGGCTAAGTGTGGGAAATGCTGAGTCAAGTGCGCAACTTGACTGTCGCGCGGGTGTGGTTTAGACTGACCAAAATCTCCCCCGTGACAGTAAGCACCCTCCACTTTCAACCAAGAGGTTGTGAGTTCGAGTCACTCCAAAAGCAAGATGGAGAGTTCTTGGAGGGAAGGATGTCGAGGGTCTATTGGAAACAACTAATTCAACTAATTATATATGTAGTATAATTCATTTATTTACATTGAATTGAGTGCTATTTGATTTAGTCTTAAAATGATTTAAGTTATTTTAGGAGAATAAAAAGAAATAGCTAATAAGTTGGAAGTAAGAATTTTTCTAATGACATAATTACATAAATAAAGAAGGAAGAGAGACATACTTAGAAACAAACTCTTCTGAACTATTCAAATTTACTGCTTTTCTACCTGACAATTAGACAACTGCAGGCCACAATCTTGTATAGTTTTACTGGATAAGGTTGATGGCCTCATTTGTTTTTTTAAGATAAGCCTGAATCTGAATACGTTTTTAAATATGGAGATGTGTGTTAAAATTAAGATATCTAACTCTGATTACATATCTGAATATTAAGATATGTATTAAGATCTGAATTCTAAATGGTTAAGACTATTTGTTTTTTTAACATTTGAAAATATAAAATTTATCTTTATTTAAAAATTAATAAACATAAAATTTAAAAATTAATCAAATAGTGGTGGTTCTAGGTAGTAGCTAGTGGTGATTGGCAGCGATAGCGATTATGATTGAGGATGGTGGTGGTGGATGGTGGTAGTTAATAATGGCGAGTGGTGGTTGCGGTTGTGATTGAGGAAGGTGATGGTAGTTTTGTTTACCCGAAAAATGGATAACAATTGAATTTATACGCCCGTAAGTTCCTTTGTCGTTGGAAAAAAAAAAAGAGATCTTTTTTTTTAGATTCGAAATTCTTCGTTTTTTTATCCCAATTTCCCACTTTCCAATTCTAAGAAAGAAAAATCCGTTNATGATAGGACAGGGCTAAGGCAGTAATCTCGACGGAGATTAGGATGAGCTTTGATGAATAAAAGAAGAATTGGTAGAAATTCTCATAGGTGAAGCAAATCAAACCAATTTTCAGACAAAGAAGAAAGAGAATCAACTAGTTTAGTTCTGATCTGAGTAGGCTCATAATAGGGAATACCCTAACCCTGGGAACCGGGGCCTGGCCATCCTTCGTTTGCGGTCGACGGTCCGGCTTTGTCCGTCGACAGCTGAATATTTCGATCTGGTTTGATTCATGATCGCATCTGCAAACCTTATCCCGTGGGCTTTAGCGGATACGTGATATAACTTGGCACAAATTGAGAAAATATATATTAATATTGAAATCGTCTGTAAAAGAAATAAGTGCAAACCAAATGAATCAAATAGCCTTGACCCTCGAGTTCGATCACCCCCGAACCAAGCGAAGATTCAACTGATATAAAGAACAGAGTAACAAGATATTGAAAGCTAGAAGAAGGCAGTGTATTGATTTGTATTGCGTAAATATGACGTGTCTTACAAATGACCAGACCCCCTTTATATAGTAGGAGAGTCCTACTCTTGATACAATTCTAAATACAGTAAGGAATCTCATGATAGGCTAATTAATTGGCCTCTTCTTGATATGTTCCGGGATTTCCGCCGTGATCCTCACCCGATTGTGGATATTTCAGTTTTCCTTTATATGTCTCGTTTAGCTTCCCTCGGTCTCGCTCGATCTTTATCTTTCTCGGTCTCGATCTTGGACGATCTCGATCTTGATAGGTCCCTGGGTCACGAGCCCGACAATCTAACTTCGCACCATAGTTCGATATAATACGGGGTTGAACCTTGGCCTATCATGTTCCAGTCTCGATTAGTCATACGAAGGGCAAGCCAGTTTTTACTGTATGCAGATAGTCCCCTCATTCCTCGGAAAGAAGATGACGAGAAACTATATGAAGTTCCGAGCTCCATCTCGATAGGTAATGACGTAAGCGACGAACTTCACTGATACACCCGATCATGACGTAGCAATAACTCGAAACACCCCGTAGGTCCAATTACCAAAGTATTAAATGCATGTCAGTCGCTGTTCGGCCACTACCGATTCTGAACCGTCACCATCAAGCTATAAGTACCCTAGTTTTTTCTCATTCAAACTTTTACGTTCAAAGCTCTTCATACTTTTGCTTTTTCTTCAAAAATCCCTTTGCTTTACAACTTTTGCACCCAAATTTCTTGAACACTCATCAAACCGCATACTATATTAATTCTCTTTTCTCCTGTTTATCAATGGTGAAAACTTCCAAGACCGTACCGCAAAAGGAGACTGCTTCTTTACCATGATCCGCCGGTGGTGAGGCTGCGGTAGAGCCTCACCTTGAGGAATTCGTTCTGGCAGGGTGCCTAACTATTACTGATTTTAAGGTCGAAAAGGCCTCCTTGGTACCGGGCCGATGTGAGCCAGTCTCGAGGTACATATGCACAATCGCGAAGACCTCCTTGCCAAGGTTAAAGAAGATTACAACTGGAACAATAAGCATGTGGTAGTTCCTTCGCCCGAGGAATCGATCACTACCTATGTGGACGGTTTTCTAAGTGTTTACACTTACCCCTTCACGTTGGTCCCTTAGACCCTATCATCATTGCCTTTTGCAAAAGGTATAATGTCACTTTCGGCCAGATCTACCCCTTCTTCTGGAGAATACTGATTCTCCTCCGATTTTTCGTAAGCAAAATCGAGGGATGTCCCTTTACCCTCGACCACCTTATGCACCTCTACAGTCCCCGACTCTATTGAGGGGGGATGATCAAGCTTTCTCGCCGGGCCAGTAGGGCCCCGTTCTCCAGCATAGACAAATCTCGGGACCGAGGTTGGATGGGCCTATTTGTTCGAGTGAAGACTTCACTTTGAAGGTTTAATCTCGTTATTTTTCTTCTTATTTCTTTCTTCATTGATATTTTTTGGCATCGCAGCTGTGGCCTATATGCCGGACCCAATTCTAGAACTTAAGGAATGGGTTGAAGGCCTTGTGTTACATAGGTCATACTCCGAGCGTTCTTGGATGGACTTATCGAAGGGTCGGTTGGAGGCCCAAAATCATGGTAAGTTTCTTTCTTAGAACGGTGATCGTTCGGGCTTCTTCTCCAGCTTACTCATCTTTTTCCCGTATAGGCCTCGGGAAGGATGTTGCAATGAGTCCCCCATCTGGTGGCGAAGAGTTCCTTCCCCAACCAACTGCTCTGAAGCAGGCCAAATAGAAGAAGAAGAAGAAGAAAGGGGCTCCGAGTTCCCTGGGCTCGGAAAAGAAGAGACTGGCGAGGAGGTCTCACAAGCCTAGGGGGACACCGGTGTTATGCCTTCTGAATAAATTCGTCGATTAAGGGATGAGTCCAAATAAGAAGACGAGGAAGATAATTCCAAACTGGTGGCTCGTGTGCAGGCAGGTGTCCGTACAAGAAGTTCTCGAACCGCGGGCGCTGAAGTTGAAACATCCCGACATGAGGAGGTTGGTGAGAGAGATCTAGCTAAAGCTTCTGATCCAGAAAGGGTCTATCCTATTCTACCCCAAGCTAGGGGGTCGAGAGAGAGACTGGGGGCGATGGTTCTTGAGCTGCGGAAAGTGCCCCCACGGCCTCTTGGATGGGGTTGAGTCTGCTCCTTTAGAAGACATCACCTGGCTCGGTGACCTGCCAGTACCAAGGAAGGAACCGTCGTCGAGTGCCAACAGGTCTTCACCGGCCCCAAAACTCGTGGGTCGATTCACGGCCCAAGTGTTAATCTTGACCGATGACGGTCAATAGCTTTTTCTATCCCGGAGGACGCCCGGGTTTTCTCTGCCCCCGTGGGGGTCACTAGTTACCTTCGGTGTTTGGTGACCGAAGAAGATAAGTCAGTAATGGACGAGGTGGAAACCCCCCTGCCTATTCATTAAATCCAAACAAGAATTAAATCGGGTAAATTTGCGTGTATTTTCTTTCTCATAAATTCTAACTTTTAAAGTTGTAAATAACCACAACATCTTCATTTATGCTTGCAAGATTCAATGCTTCATCACGAGGCTTTCCTCCGATATCGGGAGGAATTACTTGAGAAAAGTGACACCTATAAGCTTCTCAGTGAGAAGCTTCAGGACGATTTAGTAACGGCTCGAGATGAACATGCCGAGATGGTCGAGCAGGTATTCTGAGTGCTTCACGAAGTGAAGATGAATTGGAGACAGTAACTAACAATCCGATCCGGCAGAGGCTCGAACAGATCGGGGAGCTTCAAAAACTAGTAGATACAATACAAGCTGAGGCTGAAGAATTCAAGAAGAATATGGACATCTTAGCCTCGAAAAAAGACATTGTCAGCACAACTGGAGTCGGCCGAGACCCAGCTCTAAGCTGCAAAAGAGCAGGTCTCGGTGTATGCCGAGAAAATCAAGGAGCTTCAATCTCAGTTGGACTTGCTTGTTTCTGATAAGGTAAACTTGGCCAATGAACTCGAAGTGGCCAGATTTGAGGTGGTCGTTGCCAACACCAAAGCTGATGCTAAAGTGGCCAATTTAAGGTCGATGTCTAGTATATCTAGGCGAAGGCCAAGAGCATGGTGGATCATGCAAAATGGAAAGCTTGAAGGGAAGCCCTCGAGGGAGTTCGTGCTCAGAGCTTCAATATTATGGCCATTGAGAATGCCAAAGCAGAGAAAGCCAGGGCCCGGAAGGTGGCCTTTCCTACGGAAGACTCCGAGAGCTTAAGCGAGTCCGAAGACGGGGAAGATCCCGAGGATGGAGATTCTATCTCCGATGAAGACCAGACCACTTAGGCCTTTATATTTTTTCTTTCTTTTGCATCTTTTTAGGCCATTTTGGCTGTTGTAAATTTTTGTGTTAGACCGATCTAGCCTTTGTAAAAAATTATTATATATATATATATATATAAAGCTTTTCTTCCCCTTTCGGCTCTCAAACTTTTCCTTTGCTTTATTACTTTTATTCACAAAGGTCCAAAAGTCTTAGAATGAAACAATAAGGTTGTGTTCGAGGGTTGATCAAATCTTACTTTTATTGCCTTTCTGGGTTAAGGCGTTGTTGGGGTTCGATGTTACTGAAGTTTTTTTCCCCGAAAATATCTTAAGTTTATGACTTTGCCGAGGGTAGCCTTCAGAGCCAGTTGTGAAAGAATTTTTTTCTTTTTCGAAGGCCTATTTTTGTTACGGTTTTTGGACGTCTCCGAGCCGTGTTAAATTGGCCGTAGCTTTTTAGTTCGGGAGCTGCCTATTGGGCTTGTTTGCCCGAGTTATCCGGGCTTACCCAAGATAATAGTCCCCGAGTGGGGTGGCCGTGGCCTTTAGAAACTTGGGAGTTGCCTAATAGGTCCTTAGCCCCCGAGGCCCGATGACTTGGGTTGTTCGAGTTGGACGACAGTCCCCGGGTGAGGGAGTGGTCGTTCGCATTTTGGTTATGTATTGCCCTTGGGCTCATTATTTTCGAAAGTACTAATCTCTTTAAGGGATGTAAAGAGGAATTTTTTAATACATACGATGATTGCAAGGAAAGTACTTCTCTTTATTCTCGATCAAAACAGCCATACATGCGTACATGTTTTATGGCAGGGCTCGAGCAATCTATGTGGGCACGATTCATTTTGACCGTTTGGCCCTTACAATAAATCCTATCTATTGAGACCATTCCCTTACGAAGTAGTTTCCTCGCAAGAGTTCATATTCGATGATAACGCATATCTGAGGGTAGCCCCCCAGTATTCGAGGTTGATTGCAATGGAACCTCGGATATTGTTGAATTGATCTTCGATTCTGATTTGTAATAGGGCTTGATTCAAAGTTATCAAGATTCATTGTTTCCTCATTAAAAAAATCGTCGAAAAACCCATTTGGGACAAAACCGGTCTAAGGGAAAAAGAGTGCAGCACATCCTTTCAGACCTAAAGACTTCGTGTCATTCGCCGAAAAATCCATCGTCGTTTCTCGCTGACTACATGCGAGTGTTAGTCTGAAATAAAAAGGAAATGGAAAGGTCGTACCTTAGCATTAATACCATTTTAGGTGATATACATTCCAATTTCTCAGTAGTTGTTCTCCATTCATCGTTCCGAGCTTGTAGGACCCTTTTCCGGTGACCTCAAGAATATGGTACGGTTCTTACCAATTCGGACCCAATTTCCCTTTTTTCGAATTTCGGATGTTGAGGGTGACGTTCCTTAGCACTAAGTCCCCGACTTTAAAAAATCAAATATTGGTCTTCGATTGTAGTATCTCTCGATCTGTTATTTTTGGGCGGCCAATCGGACGAGGGCGGCTTCATGCCTTTAATCCAATAGTTTTAGGCTCGTATTCATGGACTCGTCATTTGATTCCTTTGTTTCATATCGGAAACTGATACTCGGTTTTCTGACTTTGACCGGTATTAGAGCTTCGGCGCCATAAACCAATAAGAATGGGGTAGCTCCAATACTAGATTTCGAGGTTATGTGGTATGCCTAAAGAACTTCGGGCAGAATTTCCTTCCACTTTCCTTTGGCATCGGTTAGCCTCTTATTAAGATTTTGGATGATGATTTTGTTGGTCGATTCGGATTGCCCGTTCCCGCTAGGATGATAAGGTATTGTTAGGATTCTTTTGATCTTCGAGAAATTTGGTTACTTTGCTGCCAATGAACTGTTTTCTGTTATCGCACACAATTTCGGATGGCATCCCGAATCGACATATGATGTGATCCCAAATGAAGTCGATGAATTACTTCTCCCTAACTTTCTCGAAGGCCCGTGATTCAACTCACTTAGAAAAATAGTCAAGTCATAAATAAAATAAATTGAGCTTTACCTGGTTCCCATGGAAGATTGTCCATTCCCCACTTCATGAATGGCCATGGTGATAACCGAATGGAGTAGTTCCCCAGGTTGGTGAATCATCGATGCATGTCTTTGGCATTTGTCATATTTTCGAACAAACTCTTTCGCATCTTTTTCCATGCCGATCCAGTAATAGCCAACTTTGATTACCTTTTGAACCAATGATTCGGAACCGTAATAATTTCTGCAAGTGCCCTCGTGAACTTCCCTTAGAAAACACTCGGTATCTCCCGGTCCCAGACATATCGCTTGTGGACCATCGAACATTCTTCTGAACGAGGTTCCGTCTTTGGACAAGGTGAATCGTGTTGCCTTCGTGCGCATGGCCCTCAGTTGTTTTTGGATTTAAGGGAAGCTTTCAGGTTTTCACATACTCCATGTATTTATTTCTCCAATCCCAGGTCAAGCTTGTGGAGTTTAGCTCGACATGGCCTTATTCGACTACAGACCTCATGAGTTGCACGACGGCCCCTGAATTGAGCTCGTTGTCCTTGACCAATGACCCTAAATTTGCGAGGGCATCGGCCTCACTATTTTGATCTCAAGGCACATGTTGCAAAGTCCACTCCTTAAATCGGTGCAAAGTTACTTGTGACTTATCTATGTATATTTGCATTCATTTTCCCTAACTTCGAAAATTCCGTTAACCTGATTCACCACGAGGAGGGAGTCGCATTTGGCTTCGATCACCTCCGCTCCCAAGCCTTTGGCTAGTTCGAGACCTTGAAATCATGGCCTCATATTCGGCCTCGTTGTTAGTCAATTTCACATTCTTAATAGTTTGTCTGATTATATTACATGTTGGTGGTTTTAGTACGATGCCGAGTCTTGACCCTTTTGCGTTCGAAGCACCGCCCGTAAAGAGGGTCCAAATTTCAGAGGACGTACCCGAGTTTATCAACAATTCTCTTTCAACCTCGGGTACTAGGGCCGGCGTGAAGTCAGCCACAAAGTCTGCCAAAATTTGCGACTTAATGGTTATTCGGAGTCGTTATTCAATATCATACCCGCTGATTTCTACGCCCCATTTGGCCAACTATCTTGAAAGCTCGGGCTTATGCATAATATTTCGAAGTGGATAAGTTGTTACAACACATATAGGGTGATTGAAAGTATGGTGTTATTTTCCTAGAGGCGCTTATCAATGCGAACACCAATTTTTCTAGGTGGGGATACCTTGTTTCAGCCTCAGCTAAGGTTCGGCTAACATAATAAATAGGAAATTGCATACCTTATTCTTCCCAGACTAGGACTCCACTTATCGTTATCTCTGATACTGCCAAATATAAGTACAATTGTTCATCCGCCCTCGGCGTGTGAAGCCTCGGCGGGCTCGGTAAGTACCGTTTAAGCTCTTCCAAGGCCTGTTGGCATTCCGGAGTCCATGTGAAGTTATTTTTCTTCTTCAGCAACGACAAAAATCGATGGCTCTTATCGGAGGACCTCGAGATGAATCGCCTCAGGGCGGCTATGTTCCCGGTTAGCCTCTGTACGGACTTTACAGTATATACTAGTGTGATGTCCTAGAAAGATTTTATCTTGTCGGGGTTGATCTCGTGTAAGTCCCCATAAAAATTTTCCTAAAAATAGGGATTCTATGATGCAGAATGGCCAAAGAGTGAAGCAGCCTTTTTTGTCAATTTTGAGATAAATTTCGTTGTCAGTTATGCGACCGCATAACCGTTTGCGGGCCGCACTTTGGTCGCATAATTTTCCTTGGACGTTTTTGGAGGGAGGTTCGGCGGCGCATTATGCGGCCGTAGAATAGGTCTTCGGGCCGCATAACGGCAGCAGAGTGAAGCAGACCAGCCTAGTTCGTCCAGGGCCATTTTTCATTTCGCGGACCGCATAACCATTGTGCGGTCGTATATGCGACCATAGACCCTGTTCCGGAGCTTCATTTTGGGGTTTTTAAACCCGACCCTGTTTCGTTAAAACACCTACCTTGGACCATTTTGAACCTATTTTCTGATATTTTTAGAGTGTGAGAGAGGGTCCTAGAGGGAGAAAGTGATCTTTATCAAATTGCTCTTCAATTCTCACTTAAAAACCTTGAATATTATCAAGAGAGGCACCTAGGTCTTCTTCTTAAGAGGTAAGATTCTATCACCCAAACTCTTAATTTCGAAATGTAGCTAAAATGGGACATTATTAAGGTAATTCATGGGGGTGTGAGTGCTTACCTTGCATGCATGTATTCTTAAGATATGTGGGGAGGTTGCGAGTTAAAGATAGAAGAGAATGGGATGTGGGTTGGTGTTTTCTTTCATAAAAAGGGCCATGGAACCTTAAAACACACGTAGTGTTTGATAGAATGCTCAAGTGAGCTAGAATTATGATCGTTTTCCTAATTTTGGGTTCAATTTTGCTATATTGCTAAAATAGATTGAAGTTGCCAATATTCTGGAACATCTTAGAGTTTTAAGAGGCTCAATTGAGGTATTTTGGATAAACCCCCACGTCTTAAAATTGAATCCCATGGTATTCATGAAATCGATGTAAGTCCCAAATTGGTCGTCCTAGAAATTGCTATCCCAAATGTGTTTGCTTTGAAAATATATGTGTAATATGTATTCCCATGCTTTCATCATGTTATCTCATCATCTGAAGAAATGTTCAACACTTAGAATATGGGTGCTAAAAATACCTAGACTTCATGTCAAATTTGATTAAAGATTGTTATGCCAAATTGTGTGAAAAGACTTTATGTGCCTTGAACTCTAAATTTGCTCACATGTGAAATCAAGAGTCTTGAATGAAAACCGTGTTGTTACTGATGATAATAATAATGTTGGAATGTGGAAAAGAACTTGAACTATGAAATAAGGCCAAGCTCCAAGAACGACTCTATAATTAAAGCCACTTGTGCTAATGTGTTGATGAGATGGGAAAGAAATATGAAGTAAGATGATCGATAGAAATGGTTGATGTCTCAAATGAGATGTCTTAGACGATCGGGCCGAGATCGGACTCCGTGTAATAACACGGTGGTATTGTGAGTGAAATTATGAATATTGTTTATGTCTCAAATGAGATGGCTTAGCCGATCGGGCTGAGATCGAACTTTGTGTAAAAACACGATGGTATTGTGGACTGTGGCATTAAAAAGACCATTCAAACTAATAACGTGGAAACTGACTTGAAAATCGAAGTGACCCCTTAACTTGATGTTGTAGTGTTATCTACAGATCATGTTGCTTTCTTTACTTCTTCCCTTGTATTACTATTCATATTGTTGGGATGGTGTTTAGTTTTCATACTAGTACTATTCGACAGTACTAACATCCCTCTTGCCGGGGGCGCCACATCTTTAAATGGATGCAGGTGGTTCCGTGTCAGACAGTGTTGATCACAAACAATAGTGCATCATCTCCTCAGCGAACTCGGTGAGCCCCATTTCATTCCGGGGTCATGTAATATATCTTTTGTTTATATTGTTGTACTTTTATGGTATAGCTGGGGCCTTGTTGCCGGCACCTTCTTTATATTCTTTTGTATCTTTATAGGCTCTGTAGACATTATGTGGGTTGTATATGGGTACTAGGAATGTCAAATGGATTATGTTGTGTTTTGGAATTTTGTTCCACTAAATCACAAAATGTATGTATTTTGAAACGTAACATGATGTAGCAACAAAAAATGATTTGGTAATGTCTATACATATGTGGTCCTCCTACTGTTTAGCTAATAAAAACATGCCTTCTCTTATCATAAGTGAGTTGGGTAGAAAGTGTTTAACAAGCTTGCTCGACCGAGTCCACTCGGTTGAGCAGTGGTCGCGCTCCCCGAGGTTGGGGCGTGACAATATCACGGTCGTGGATAATGTTAATTATGTACAAAGGTTAACATGGCGCATAGCTTCCCTAGGCCAAGTCATTTCGAGGTCCTCAAATAGAAGTCATCGGTTTTTCTCACTACTTAAAAAGAATAACAATATTGCATGGACTGCGTAATTCCATCAAGCATTGGAGGAGCTAAAATGGTACCTCTCGATCCTGGCATTGCTTCATACTCCGAAAGCGGACGAGCAAATCTACTTATACTTAGTAGTCTCCGAAATCGCGGTAAGTGGGGTCCTGGTTCGAGAAGAGCAATGTACGCAATTTCCTATTTACTATGTTAGTCGAACCCTAGGTGAGGCCGAGAACCGGCACCCACACTTAGAAATATTAGCGCTTGCCCTAATAAGAGCCTCTAGGAAATTAAAACCATATTTTCAATGTCACCCATTTTGTGTGGTGACTACCTATCCACTTCGCAATATTTTGCATAAGCCCGAACTCTCAGGCCGATTGGCCAAATAGGCCATCGAAATCAGCGGATACAATATCGAGTAGCAACCCTGAACGACCATCAAGCCTCAAATCTTGGCAGACTTCGTGGCCAACTTTACGCCATCCCTCGTACCCGAGGTTGAAAAGGAACTATTATTAAAATCGGGTACATCATCGGGGGTGTGGACCCTTTCACAGACGGCGCTTTGAACGTGAAGGGATTCGGTCTAGGCATCGTTTTAAAGCCGCCCACAAGTAATACAATTAGATAGTCTATCAAAACTTCAAAATTGACTAACAATGAGGCCGAGTATGAGGCCATGATTGCAGGTATCGAGCTAGCTAAGAGTTTGGGAGCAGAGGTCATCGAGGCCAAATGTGACTCCCTACTTGTGGTAAACCAAGTCAATAGAACTTTCGAGGTTCGAGAAGACCGAATGCAGAGGTACTTTGACAAACTACAGGGTGACTCTACATTGGTTTAAAGAATGGCCCCTACAACATGTACGACAAGAACAAAACAGCGAGGTAGATGCCCTTGCAAATTTGGGGTCATCAGTCGAAGACGACGAGCTTAGCTCGGGGACTGTCGTACAACTTTCAAAGTGAGTAATCGAAGAAGGCCACGCCAAAATAAACTCCACAAGTTTGACCTGGTATTGGAGAAATAAATATATCGAGTACCTGAAGAACGGGAAGCTTCCATCGGATCCTAAGGAATCGAGGACTCTACACACAAAGTCCACACGGTTCACATTGGCCGAGGATGGAACACTGTATAGAAGGATGTTCGATGGACCGTTGGCAATATGTTTGGGTCCAGGAGGTACCGACTACGTCCTACGGGAAGAACTGATCACGGTCGAAGTCGGGGAACCAAGATTTAGGTCTTCAACACGCCTTGCACTCTTTTTCCCTTAGATCGATTTTATCCCAAATGGGGTTTTTCGGCGAGGTTTTTAACGAGGCAACTATTGTTCATGCTAACTTAGATCAATTCAACAGTATCTGAGGCTTCTTTACAATCAACCTCGAATGTTATAAGGAAAGTACTTCGTGTCAACAGGGTATCAATAGGTAAATTTTGTAAGGGTCAAACGGTCGAACGAACCGTGCCCATGTAGATTACTCGAGCCCTAATGGCAAACATGTACGCATGTATAATCTATTGAAAGAAGTATTTTTCCTTGCCAGATATTTCATGGCTTAGAGAAATTTTTACTTTACAATTTCGTACTTGTGATCTATAGTGGAAACTTGCTTAAGGGCCGATCAATACTAAAGTTCGAACAATTGACCCCGCACTCGGGGAATGCCATCCTAAAAATAGACATGATCGAATTACTAAAACCTTGAGATCGTAAGACCTTAAAAAGGCAACCCTCGATTTTATCGGCCACGGCCACCCCACTCGGGGACTGATACTTCGAAAAAGTTCAAAGTATAACAGGGAAACAAGCCCAAAAGGCAAATCCCAAGCTAAAGGCTATGGACAAATTAACACGGTTCGTAGACGTCTGATTTCCGTTATAAAAAAGGCCTTTGAATATTTTCATAATCCGATTAAATAGGCTACCCTCGGCTGAATTACTAAGGGTCTCGTTAATATCGAACCTCAAAAACCCTAATGGGTACGAAATAGTTTGAGCTCTCGAGCAAATTGCTTATTTCATGCTAAGACATAACATATTTTATATGATTAAAAAATAAACGTTCAAAGCCAAAAAGGGGGAAAAGGACATTCTTTTATAAAGACATATCGGCCTAACTCAAGAGCCTAAAGGCCATTTTAGTTCTGAGTTCGAGAAATCATCCTCACTCAACTAAAACCTAAGGGTCACCCTAATTCGAGTTCGAGCAAGTACTCACTCGATTATAAAGACTACACTAGTCCGAATTCGGTCAAATTGCCTAAGTTTCAAACTTGTAAACAAAATCTTCATAAGGCATGGATGAAATAAAATTTTCATAAGTCATGAACGAAACAGAGTTTTCACAATGCAGGAAATGAAATAAAGACAAGTCAGAGAGAAAAGAGATTTTTTATATAAATGTGAAGATATTTACAAGGATCGATGAGGGTCCTACACAAGATATTAAAAAAAGAAAAATCTTAAGGTTCCTAACTATTCTCGAGGCAGCTTTTTCTCCATCAGGGTCCCCCCTCCCCCGGCCCCGGACCCGCTCTCGGTATCATCATCATCAGAGGAGGAGGAGGCCAATGCCTTAGCATCGTCTTCGTGATCTTTGGACTTTTGTAACTCATTGTCACGACCCAAACCGATGGGCCGCGATGGGTGCCCGAGTCCTACCTGTCGAACACCTTTAAGCATGCATTTAAGATATAAACCTGAATGACGTCTGCTGAATTTCGAGAATAACATACATGAAGGAAACCTGCCAAAAAGGCATATGTACATATACGTGCAACATACGTAGGTCGAGCCGACAAGGCTGCTATAGACAACTATGTACCTCAAAACTAGAAGCCGACAAAGCCATAATGTACCTCAAAACTAGAAGCCGACAAAGCCATATACTATCCAACTAGACATACTGTCTACAGACCTCTACTAGAAATATAATTGTACAGAGACGAGACTGATCCACGTCATACCCATATATATACAAACATATCGTCCCAGAATCAAAAGCAGCTTCAGATCAAGTGGAGTACGCCAACTCTCGCTGATCAAGGATCCTAATAAGGGGGACCGTCAGCTTGCCTACCTGCACCTGCGGGCATGAAACGCAGGCCCCATGAAATAGGGCGTCAGTACGAAAAATGTACTGAGTATGTAAGGCATGAAAATATGTACGTAAGATACATAGATGAAACATGGAATAAATAAAATCCATCTATAAATCTGAATAACCTTATAAATTCTGAAACATTTATAATGTTATGCACGTGTATATAAATGTTGTGTCATGCATGGGTATAGGTGTACATACCATAGTGGCATCCCATCATATAATTTCGGCCATTGTGGGCAACATCATCAACATATACTAACTGATCAGGTGGTGGTGTGTATATAACGCTGTAACCTTTTTCCCACATACATACATACATACATACATACATACATACATACATACATACATACATACATACATAC